>APFE030289867.1:805674-831525 GCA_000404065.3 Pinus taeda
ATGTATGTATATCCGAGAAATGAAAACACTTGCTTGTGGTTCTATTACACCTCTCGATTCCATTTCCCAAAATTCCTTTTGCCTCATGTTTCATCTCTTTATCGCATGTGTGGGGAATAGAGTTGTTGAGTGCACCCTCAACTATTCAGAATCATCTTGTTTCTGTTGGTAACTTGTCATGGGTTCTTTTGAGGTGGCCCATCCACCCATACACATGATATGTGTGTCTTTTAGGGTTACCACTCTAGTGCTAGTGAGGCCCTGAAATGTGATTTCCATGGTGTTTTACTTCACTATATAATTGGTGGATATATGTAATTAAAGAACACTTATTCCCATATAAAGTTGATGTGTGATTCCCAACGCATTATATTAATAAGCTAAGACTTGAAATGAATCGTACAGAAGTTCTTTAACCCATCTTAAGATTCATGAATGATACCACAATTTGGAAATAATTCATGAGGCTGGGCTAGTTTCATTTCAGGGTATTTCTATTGTGGGTATGCATTGATCGGTGTGTATCCGAGCCCACTCCAGATTCCCCAAATAGTCAATAAAAAAGAACCAATTAGTTTACAGATTTCAAAAAAAAAAAAAAAACTAGTTCACTTTGGGCGAATAGACAATGAATTATCCAAATCAAGGTGTTACAAATTATATGGGTTGGTCAAGTGCACCCAATATTGGACACCAACTCAAAACCCAGGTGCTCCCATGAATCTGTTAATTGCAGTTGTGTTTGATTTTTTATGATGTGTAAGGTGATGATGCACTCATCGAGTGCATTCCTTGCATGACCATGCATTTGGAGGGTGGAGATTAATGCAAATCAGGGCTTCAAATATGCATGGGCAATGTAACAAACTTACAAACCATAATGCATGCGTTGAGATGGGGAACTAATTATGAACGAGGGAAACATGACTTTCAATGATTCTTACCATAATTCCAAACAATATTGATGAGAATGCAACTCTAGAGATATATGAATTAGGTTATATCATGCAGGGAAATAGACTTGTGCCAATCTAGGGTTTATATCCAAACCCTAGTATGGCCAACTAATGAAAGCTAGATTGGAGCCTTGTCCACCCACAAACAGTGCCATTATTTACTAAAAGGCATAGGGATAATCTTTGAAGTCGTGGACAAGACATCAAACTTCTGAAACCCTAGTGCAATATACATCACATGATTGCACGAGTGAGTGCATCGAAAAGGTCTAATAAGAACAATCCATGGGGGAAATTAGCGAATGAACAACTGAAGCCTCCCTTAATGGCTTGAGGTGAGCAGAGGGGGACCTGAAAATTTAGATATGCCCAAAATTTTGGGTGGTGTTGTAGAGGCTACAACAAAATGTCAAAATACCTCCAAGACCAAGTTGACCCTCATTGTGAAACGCTAGCCTAAGAAAGGGTTATTTAGCCTCATGAGAATCATATATACAAAACAAGCTTTGACCTCATTAACACAAACTTATGAAGTTCTATCTAAAGCAAAGCAAGAAGGAAATACTAGAGTGAAATTCAAGAAAGAAGAAGAATAAGATTTGTCTTTTCTACCCATTTCAGTTCACATGTGCAAGAAAATATAGGGTTTTTGCAGTTGCTAGGGGCTGAAAGTTTCAGGTCGAATTGCAGACCTTAATTGTAGGACTGAAACTTTGATTGGGGAAAATTTTGGAGTGTTTGACCTTCGTTGAATTTGAATGACTTTGACTTGTTTGGAAGAGATATTGTTGGAGGTTTTACTTGGTGCAAGGACAAGGTTTGACTTTGGTCTTTGGGTCTTGGTTTTCTCATTTGATCTTATTATATAAGAAGAGAAGGTATTAGTTTTGGTTTTACCCTTAGAGGGGTTTTTCCCTAGCTTGGAGCCTACTTCTTATGTCCATTTTCTTAATTGTTTATGCTCTTCATAATTGTTTGATGAAAGAATCTAATAAAGAAAAATAAAAAGCTAACTAAATTTCACAAGCAATTATTAAGGATAAGAAGGATACTTGTTTAATAAGCTTCCACACTATATTCTCCAATAGTGGGGACCAACAGTGGAAAACCACCCTCAAAACCAGCTTGAGAAAAATATATATAGCAAAAAAATGGTTTACCTAAGTGACCATCGGCATAGAAATTAGAAAAATGATTGATGGGGGCAAAGAAACCCCAGTATGAAAATGATTCTCTAGCCACAAGAAACGTCCAGAAACTGGAAATCACCTTTCAAAATTCCCAATGAAAGAACTGGTGCATTCCATGTATTGTCCAAAACCTAGGGCGAGTAAAAATAGGACCTCGAAAAGGGGTTAAAAAATCATAATCAAACAAATATTAGTTAGCCATTATCCCCACTCAAACTATGCCAGATCATCACACCACTGAAAAACCCCTATGTAAAGACATGGTTGTAGGCAGATAAAACCCCACCAGAGTGGAAAATAGGGAGTGGACTAGGTAAAAGCGTTAACTACTTACGGTAAAAACACCTTCACAAAGGAATATAAGACAACAAAAAAACCTCCCTCACTGCCACGACAAAAGGGAAAAATATTATTGAGTGTCGCTCCCTCAAACCTTGAAAACCCATGTGAGGGTATGCCACCCACAAACCCTAAGCACTCAAGTGGCCATCCATTTTTGCAAACCACGAAACCCTATGCTAGAACCCACTCCTCTTTATATGCATTTAAGAGGCATGTTGTGCAATGTATATAATATTTAAATTTTGAATTCCTTTCATTGCTTCTTAGCTACAAGCATGAAGTAAATAAGTATAAGCATACACCATCCCTCACTTTGTATTTCTTTTTTTCACAATAATGGCTATATATTTTATATTAAAGGGAGTTGTTGTTGAAATGTACAATGAAGAAATATAAGAATGATATAATAAGGTTATAGCTCAACATCAACAAAATATTTTTTTCCAACCGAAATTTCTTGGTTCTACCTACTCTAATCCAATAGAGGAATCCAAAAATGTTTTATTACCTTATAAAATAGGATAAAGAGATTGAACCTAAAAATGCATAATAAATATTAAAAGAAATAAAACCAATTTTTTTTCCCTATAAGTACCACCTAATATTCCATGTTTGATACCTTTGGGCATCCACCAAATTTTATATGTTTCATAATGTTTCCTTCTATAGTTTGTATCCCTATCTCTATATCATAGAATTTGGCATGCACTTCTTCAATATGAGCTTGAGAAAACCCACTACCTAAGGGATCCTCTATTGACACAAAATTCATAGGGGATGGAAAGCATACCACTTCCCTGAATAACTACATATGAGATGCAATCTTTCTCATATCTATATTCAATATTCACAACTTAACGCATAGCTCTAGGTACTAATTTTGTAGGGTGTCCATGAGCACAAAAATTTCTTTCTTAGTCTCCCTAAGTTCTCATAGCTAATTTGTAAGTTTTGTGGCACAAGTATCTCTAATTATTGTGTTATCCGTTGTCTTGCAGTTGCACTCATCTTACTAAAAACTCCATTTTATGGTGGAATTCATGACAATACTCTAGGCATAAACTAGCCCCATCTCACATTATTCTAGACCAAATTAACCTCCTTTAACTCACACAATGCACAAAAAATATTCCTATATTTAAAATTTCTCATCTTTGCAAGGAATGACTACACCAGACTAGAATTGAGTTGACTAAATCTAACCAAAATTGACCTCACATATCAAAGGCCCTCCTCTCAATGTCCCTACTTCCAAAGGACTAACAATAAGACCTAGTTTGAAATCTGACATAACAAACCAAACCTCCATCCTTAAAAACATGCATACATATTCCAACATAGCCTTGATTCAATTCATAACTTCACACACTATCAAGGTGAAGTAAGGAATGGAACGAACTGAGGCTTTAACTTCCATATTGTGTGAGATAAAGTAGTGGGACACTAGTTTCATGGATGTTCCTTCTTCATTAATGCAATCTAATAATGGGATGGGCACACAGAACAATTCCCTCTCCATTTACCACAACCATTCCTCCACCTAACTTTGTGCCCCACTTGGAAAATTTGTTGGCCATATGATTTTGATTCTATGACACTTGAAAGAAAAAAATTGTGTGAAGAAAATTCTTAATTCTTGTGTCCTTCAAATATTTTGTGAAAGTCATTTTTCTTGAATTATAACAGTGAGGTTGAGTTATTATAATGATAAAGTCACTAATCATTGTCATATATGTTACCCCTTTTTCCTTGAGGAGAGTGATACCTTGATAAAGTACCTACACTTTTACTTCATTGTTTTCTAATGTCCCTAACTCCCCAAGAAAAACTCACATTTTATTTTTCCTTCGAGGTTATATAAAACTCTCCACTAAACAACTATCATCCCTACAATCCTTCAGTTTGTTAAAACAAAAAACTCTTAAAATCATTTTAAAAACTTTATCCATGCATTAAAGATCCACTCCTAAATAGTTTGGTTATGTGGGGAACTTCTTGAAATAGTTTATAAATGTAAGTATCGACACCAAAGAAGCAAACAACAAATGCCACAATTACTCAAATTAATGTCAAATAAACCTAGACAACGATATTGATTTTATGAAGTGAGTTAACTCTAATTGAATGAAATAAAATTGTAGTTTTAACACTCAAGTTAGTCATATAATAAAATATGATTATAATGTATATTTAATAACATATAATAGAGTCAACTATGGCTATACTAGGTTGTTGGGAGGAAGGAATCTAATCCTCCAAAACCAAGTTCAATTATCACATGTGACATGACGGATGTCGTCAATATTGATAGTATGTGTATATTACTCATATGGAATATATAATTTTGTACCTATGAAAAAAAGCATAAAATAGAGAAATAAAATAGATTTTGTAAGCCTTGCATTGTCAAGAAAGAAAGACAACGGCATGCAACAAGAAATAAATCTATATCGCAGCAAAGTCCTTACTTATGTTCCTCGAATCCATTCCAGTTTATTGGATTTCTTGGCTTGGATTCAAAAATAGATCCTTGATATAATTCACTAGCTTTGTTATTGATTCATATGGTTAGGAGATAGGAAGAAGAAATCAATGGTTCTAGTCTCCTGGAGAAAAATAGCCATCTGAAAGAACTATGTGGGTAGGTAAATGAAAAAAATCTTTCTTTTTTCCAAACCCTTAGGTCCCAATAATGTATATAAGTTAATATAGGGCCATAGAATTGGGAATAGACTAAAAAATACCAATATCACAGCCCTACATCAATCAAAGACCAAAAATAGACCTTGCACAAAAAAACATTGAACTCTTCCATTAAGCTACAACTAATGCATTCCAATCATTGGGAATTTTTTAATTTGGAAGATTGAAAAAAGGAACAAGGTCCTTGTTGCAATATCCCTAAATTGGAAGTGAACATAATCATAGACTACTTGTACATCTCTATTGTAGTGGTTGCAACACCCTCTAAAATTTTGGCCTACATCCAAATTTCGGAGCCTTCCTTGGTTTTTAACTTGATGGTCACAAACACTTGAGCTCAACCCATGAGCTCTTGCTAAGTTTTCACACCCTATTTACTTGATCGATCACCAGTTGTCTTTTGGCATGTTGATCTCTATGTCATTATTGCAAGTTTGTTCTAGAATTTTGAAGGTCTGTCTATGTGCATATGAGTTTTTTTCGCTCTATCAACATCGGTTGCACTCACACGCTAAGTTTTAAACGTTGTCGCACAAGTGCCATCACAGTCGTTCAAAGACATATTTCAATTGTCACACTTGTCGCTCTCAACCTTCAAGTCAACCTCACTGAGAACATGTTGTCTTGTTGGTTTGAGGTGTCATATTGTCGATTCATGCTAAGTGTGTGATCACATTGTTGTGTCTACACGAGTACACATGTTTTCACACTTAGTCAATTTTCTTGAAAATTTGTCGACCAGACAGCCCTCCATCAACCCAACCCATTCTAAGTGACCTTGCATTGATGTACAGAACTACGCGGAGTTTGAGGCTATCCTTCAGGCATCCTTCTCTACATAATTATGGAAATGAGCCAGCTGACTCACTCCCCAAAACTACGCATAAGTTGTCCCAGAAGCCGATCCACTTTGCACTTCACGCAAGATCTCCCATCAAGCCTCCTTCTAGTCAACCGGAGAAAGAACTTGAGTGGTGACACCAGGTTGTACTGAGCTCCAAAATTGCATAGAGTTGTCTTATCCCACCGATCGTGCCTACTCTGCAACCAACCTAGAAAAAGTGTAGAGCTGACAACCAGCCCTTCTTGCCTACTCTGCAAAGAGCCCAGGAATTGCACAGAGTTGTCCTGAGAGTGTTATGAAACTAGCTCACAAAAAGATAGAAAAGATAGATAAACGCCTTAGAAATAAGCCTCTTCAAGTGGGAAACCTCCTTTACATTACACAAATGAACAATTATTGGATGATACAAATGACAAGACCTCCTTTCTATATATAGGAGTCTAAGGGGTCATAATATAGCAGAGCCAACATAACAATAATAATGTAAGGGCACAATAATAATAATAGTGGGCTTTTGTGGGGCACAATAATAACAATATGGGGACTACATGAGCACAACAATATAATAAGGGGGTTGTAATAATAACAATAAGGGGTTACACTAGTAGTATAGGGACCTAATATGCTCCTCTCCTTCAAAAAGTGTTGTCCTCAACGCTTCAGTAGTTCTTGATGCTTTTGTATAAATTCTTGTCCTCCCATGTGGAATCTTCAGTGGGTAAGTTCGTCCAATTGATGAGATACTCTGAAATTGATCTATTTCGTAGCTTTTGATTTCTCAGTTCTGTGACTATTTCAGGGTCCAATATGATTTTTCCTTCCTTGTCAAGTTCTCGCAATACTGTTTGAACTGGGATCTTCTACAACTTTTGAATGAGTTCCCACTCCTTTGGGTGTATGGATATATGTAAGACCTGATGTTTGGAGGAACACTTCATGGAATCAAATGAATAGCATGATCATGATCATGAATAGGTGGGAGGCCTTTGGGAGTCTCAAATATCTTGGAATGATTATCCAAAACGTTTTGGAGATTTGGGGAAATACATGATTCCGATATGGGATCCTCTAGTGAACATAATTTTGCAATTAGACCCCATTGTTCTTTATTTAGAAGCTTTGTCATGCTATTAAAGTTGATTATCTTTCCAGGTTTTCCTTCGATACCCCTCAATTTAATTTCCTTTCCTTCCCAAAACAATTTCAAGAAAATTTCATGAAAATTAAAAGCTATCATACCCAAAGATTGTAGCCATTGGACTCCTAGTAAAACATCAGCACCACCCATTGGAATGGAAAGAACTGGTCTATTCATTACATATTCTCCCATGGATAGCTTGCTATTATGGCACTTTCTAGAGAAATTTATGGTTCCTCCACTTGCAACCATCACTTGGCACTCGAGTGCTGGATATAGGAAGCAATTCAATTCCTTGGCTATCTTACAATCAATAAAATTATGGGTACTGCGTGAATCAATCAACACTCTTACCTTTTTCTTCTTGATATGTCCTTCTATCTTGATAGTTTGAGGAGTGGTAATTTCTTCCAATGCATTACAAGATATGGTCGGATTGATTTCTTGAGACTCGATGCGATCTTTCAATTCTTGAACATTTTTCTTCTTGATATGTCCTTCTATATTGATAGTTTGAGGAGTAGTAATTCCATCCAATGCATTAAAAGATATGGTCGGATTCATTTCTTCTTCCTCGATGTGATCTTTCACTTCTTGAACCTTTTTCTTCTTGATATGTCCTTCTACCTTGAGAGTTTCAGTAGTGGTAATTATTTCCAATGCTTTACAAGATATGGTCAGATTCATTTCTTCTTTCTCTGGGGTTGGTTCCTGGTGTATATACTCTTCTTTTTACGTTTCTTGATATTTTTCTTCCTCCTCTCCACAATCAATGTAAAATAATTTCTTCTCAACACACTTATGACCTTTAATTTATTTGTTGTCACAATTGTAACAAAGCCCTTTTTATCTTCTTTCGTCCAATTGTTGTGGTGTAACCCTTGTATTTTGTGGAAGGATAGGAGAAACAAAACTTCCATCTTTACAGTTGTGAGGGGTATACTTCCTTGTTGCCATAATTTTTCTTTCCACTTTGTAATAAATCCCTTTTTCTCTTTTTTCTTCCAATTGTTGTGGTGTTGCTCTAAAGAAGGTGTTGCTCTTTGTATCCTCATAATGTGCTATCATTTCGTCCGTGAAAATTAACCACGTAACAAGTTGTTTATGAGGAAAAATCCCTTTATACCATAAATATTGATCTGGTTCTTAATATGAAGATGCAATACATACCTTTTGTAACAATGGTACACCATGTAGATCAAAATATTGCTCCATCTACAGTATCCAATTTACTAGATCCTTTCCATCAAACTTCCTCATATCACCTTTTCTTGAGTTTAGGAGCTCGATCTTGAAATCACTGTAACTCTGTATCTGAAATTGTCTCCTGCAGTAGCCCTCTAAGTCCTCTTTCTAACCCCACAAGTATGATCAGAATTTGATTCTCCAAGAAAGAATTATGCTCAATCTCCTAAAATGACATGATTATATAATGTTTTAGTAGAGCGAACTTGTACGATGTGCCATGTGTCACCGTTTCAACCTTCGGATCTAAAAATATGCAAAGAAAACTACATTCTGTCCTCTTTCTGTAACTTCTTACGAAATTTCAATTTGTTTCTCAGAGATAAAGTTATGACGATTTTCCCAAGGTCACCTATTTAGGATGTAATTCAGGAGTCTGTAAAAACCCTAACTTCCTCAAATAATATATCTGAAAATATAGCGAGACAAGATCTAAAACTTGGATCTGAGGTTCAGATCGATTTCTTCGCAAATGGTTTTTTTTTCGTAGCTTCTGAAACTTCGTATCAACAACATTAGAGTGACAATTCCATGATGACCTGTTTTAGATGCAATTATAGAGCTTATAAAAACCCTAACTTCCTCAGATCATATCTCCGAAAATATGGTGAGAAAAGATCTGAAATTTAGACCCAAGATTCAACGTGATTTCGTCTCAAACGGGTTTTGTTTTTAGCTTCTGAAACATCACAGAAAAATAGTTATAGCAAAAATTCCACAATGACCTATTAGAGTAGCGAAACCCTAGAATCCAAAGCTCTGATACCAAATGTTATGAAACCAGCTCACAAAAAGATAGAAGAGATATATGAACGCCTTAGAAATAAGCCTCTTCGAGGGGGCAACCTCCTTTACATTACACAAATGAACAATTCTTGGATGATACAAATGACAAGGCCTCCTTTCTATATATAGGAGTCTAAGGGGTCATAATATAATCAGAGCCGACAAACAATAATAATGTAAGGGAACAATAATAACAATAGTGGGCTTCCAGGGGCACAATAATAACAATATGGGGACTACATGGGCACAACAATATAATAAGGGGGTTGTACTAATAACAATAAGGGGTTACACTAGTAGTATATGGACCTAACAGAGAGCCAACCCTTCTTGCTCGCTCTATAAACAACTCGAGAATTGTGCAGAACTGTTATGTTTGGCCCTTCTTCCATACTCTATAATTAGCTCAGAAATTGTGCAGAACTGTCTAGGTGTGGACTGTCTCTCAGGATTGTACAGTTTTGACCAGCAGCTCCCGCAGCTCAACTTTGTCCTCCTCTAGAAAACTACGCAGATTTTTTTGCCAGTGCCTCTTGTTCCCTGCACTGTCCTCCCCAGAGAAATTTCACAGATCCAAGATGGATGACCTACCCAGTTCTCCCCTAAAAAACTACACAAATTAGCCCAACAGCTCCCTGACACCCCACCTCTCCTTCCTCCCGAAAATTGTGCAATTTTATCTCCCCGCTGAGTTTTGACCTGCAGTTGTCACTATTGTCTAGGATTGTGAAAATATGTCTCCCAGTGACATCTGAGCAATTTCTCTTAACAGTGCTCTAGAGCCCCACATCCTGGCCTATTTTGTGCTCTTGCGGTATCAGTGCCTTGTCCCTCCCCCAGTCACCTACACCGAAATGGAAAACAATGCATCATGGTAGAATAGGATATTTTTGGATTTGATGTCTCCTCGTCATGAGTGGTTGCAGGAATAGGTACATCGATGAACCATGTCACCATGATGAACAGGATGGAAAAGAGACACATGCTAAAAGACTTTCTCACGATGGAATGATCACATGAAGCACATTGAGCAAGAGAGCAAAAGGGACACATGAACATGCACCATCACGCAAGACCAAGACCATCAAAGACCCCGCACACCTTTCCATGCAGAGGTGAAGACATGTTGCACCGAGAGCATATTATCAATCAGCAGCAGAACAACTCGACACAAACACCACAGTCATCCAGTACATGTCAGCAGTGTCATGTCGAGTTGTGTCATGAGTTGTCTCAGCCACATCACTACTATGGGCCATACTTGTTGTAATCAATGTAATGTAAAGTGGAAGTCCAATAGACCCACATATGAAATAGAAGAATCATGTAAAGTTGAAAATCCATAGGAAGTCAAACAGCCATGAGGGAATTTGAAGAGTCACAAGGGTCAGTTACACCCCCTTGGTTATATATACCCCCTCATTGTATGAGCAATGGACTTTTAACCTTGGCTCCTCCTACATAGCCTTGAGAATCTATACTCTTTTCTTTGAGGAGCGAGCAATGGATCCAACACCCCACTACTAGGGTTAGTGATGTATGATGTACGGTTTTGTCTTGGAACTTTCGCTTAATTCAGAAGCCTGTTAACAGGCAGGCACATTTTCACACATGTATTGTATTTGTTTGTAAGACTATTCTTTTGGACGCTTGTAATACATGTTGCTTTAACTTGTACTAAGATAGTGGAACTATTTCTCTTGTTTTAGTGCATACATTATTGGAAATATGTTCTATCAGTTGTTATCGTTGTCTTGCCCATGTGGACTACTCCATCAGACACTAGACAGATCCATTCTTGTAAACTTTTTATAACGATCGTCACACTCGTGTGGACTACTCCATTGGGTGTTGTACATGTTATCTGTTCAATTTTTGTTTGTGACTACTACATTCATGTAGAATACTCCACTAGAATATGCGCAGATCCTATTATGTTGTGTGCCTCCTGAGTTGGGACTATTCCCTCTCGACTTGAGGCTCACTCTCACCCTCTCCCTATGCAATGAAATAAATTAGACACAAGTTACACTAAGCACTCACCAGGCACGTGAACCTCACTTTTTTAAGACTAAGTGAACCACTCTCATGTGCTGACAAGCAAGAGCTAAAGCATATCTTTAAGATAATAGCAACAGGGACATCATACCGGATGGAACTCCTACACCAAATGGTGTGAGGTCTAGTTGGGACTTCATACCGAGCAGATCCCTTGAATGTTGGAGGGTCCAGCATCGTCAACATTTATGGTGCTAGAAGGATGGAAGCTAGTTGTTTATGGCTGAATTTCCTCTCAACCCCACTCATCTATCATCTGGTCAAGGTAGTAACACCAACTCCCTCTCTTCCACACGCAAATCTAAATTTGGTTACTCCTCACCTCCCAAACCCGAACAAGAAATCTCATATCATCACCTTTGCTCAATCTGTCACATCGCTCGTCAGTTTGATAAAGTTGTTGGATTGATCCCAGGGGTACATAACCTTCCCTCTTCATAGAGGAAACAAAAGACTACACCCATAGGATTGTTAGTCTCATTTGTTAAAGAAGTAATTTGAAGAGCTGGCTAAAGTTGCTAAGAACAAAGAGGAACCTCATGTTTTCTTACAAGGAGAAGAAGTTAACAAAACACTCTTAGGCTCAGGTTCTGACAAGGGTAGTGGAGGGGAAGGCAACAGAGGAGGAAGAGGTGAAGACGAATCAACATATTCATAGGTTGAATCGTCCTATTCAGAAGAAGAGGAGAAGTACGAAGAAGAAGAAGACATGGACGATCAAAATTTGGAATGGATAACACTGTGCCCATTAGCACTCCATGATTCCTGGCACAAGATGCCAAGGCATGCAAAGAAGTTGTTAGAGAAATATGACCTTGACAAAGCAGTGAAGGCAGAAGACCATCTAGATACATTCTACCTACATCTGCAGACACTCGAGGTACATTATGATGATATTGCATGTAGACTGTTTCCATGTACCTTGGATGGCATAGTAGTTGTATGGTACCACAGCTTTCTTATCAACTCCATTCAAACCTAGGGGATGTTCAAAAGAATTTTCCTTGAAAATTGTGTTGATGAAAAAACCCCCTGCTATGTTGTTGAAAGAGTTGGGTAGTCTTAAGATGGAGTTGAAAGAGAAAGTGTAAGATTTCAACCATAGGTTTAACCGTATCTTGAATAAGTTCATTGCAGATACTAAACCTCATGACTCCATCACATTTGACTACTACACATCATCATTGTCGACCAGCATTATGCATTTTGTGAAGCAAGTTGTGAAACCAACGATATCCAAAAATTTCCAAGAGGCAATTGATGTGGAGAAAGACCTGTGCGCGATTGGACTCATTATGGATGATGAATCAACGAAGGATCCCAAATATGCTGGCAGGGAGTCCCAGGCTGTTGTGAGTAAGGTGGAGGAAAAAGAAACAAGTGAAATTAAGACCCTTACTCATCTCCTTAAGTCCTTGACAATTGAAGTAGCAGAACTTAAGCAACAGACAAATGAGACAACAGTGAGCAATAGACCTTCCGGTTTTGCGTGCAAAAAGAGTCAGACATCAGGTAGTAGCAACAGTCACTCAGTTAAATCTGTGCAGAGTTCAAATGTTGTGTTCCAAGAGGAATAGCTTGGTAAGGATAACTTCTATGATTTCCACCAAGTGCGGCACTCAGAGAAGACCTGTACAAATTGGAATCGAGTTGTGGGCTCGTGGCTTCAAGAATGAACGATCATCTTAATGTCAGTGAGTAGGTTCAGCCGGAAGATGAAGATGATGAAGAGGATGTTGCATCTGATGAAGCTCCCAGTTTTGGGCATGTGGTCAACATGTACCAATGTCTAAACGTTTCCGAGAAGAAGACAACCACTGAGATGGAGGCCCCAAAACAAAACGATCGATATAACTTAAGAATTCAAGGGGATCCTACTATGATTGATGTACCGAAAGAGAAATTTAAGAAAATGATCAGAAAAGTTGAAACACAAGTACCCTCAACATAGAAAACACAAAACAAGTCTGGGGAGATAGCTCCAATGAAAGATATTTCCACGAGCATCTCACTTCAAAACACTCCACCGGACAACACAAACACAATTCTTCCCCCAGACAACTCAGTGAGCCTTCCCACTTTGGACTACAACATTATCGAAGACATGAAGAAGACATGTGCGAACATCTCATTCTATGAACTCACCAAACTCACGGGTCGACAAGATATTTTGTTGCACGCAATGGGGAAAACCGCCACAAACTATGTTGCGTCTTTCAGCAAGGGATCAAGTAAGTCTCCCAGATCACTCGCATTTGTACTCAACGCACTTCACAGAGAAGAAGCATACTCACTCTACCCACCATTTTTGTTATATTTTAAAATTTTCAACTTCAACATCCAGAATTGTTTGGTTGACTCGGGTGCATTAGTCAATGTCATGTCACTCTCCATTGCTAAAAATATCAATGTGTAATGTAGTAGTATAGCCGTAGAGATCATCCAACCTAATCGAACATGTGTGCCAGCCATTGGTGAACTCGGAAATGTGATCATCTGGTTATCTTCCAATGGATGATTTCACCGATGCATCAACATTTTGATAGTGGACATACCGGAAGCATATGGATTACTGCTCAATAGAGATTGGTCTAGCAAGTTGCAAGGATATTTTGCTACAGACTGGTCACACTTATGGCTTATGTATCATAGCAAAAGCAACTAGATTCGAGTGTTGTCCGAGAGGTATATGAAGCATAATGTTACTCCCTTCTATGGTCAAAATGAATCATTGGCCTTTGCAAAACTTTTGTTCGACAATAGTTTTCTCTAAACACAGCTGGGGTGCTATATTGCACAGTTGAGCCCCACCCCACCATATACACAGTTGGGTCTCCTTCCTTTCCCAACTAGTGAAAATGAAACTTCTACCATAGTTTGTAATAGTAGTAGTAATAGTGTAAGCAGTACCAGTGTGACAAGTGGTCGCTAATCGACCTAAGGAAAATAAAGAATTTAGTCTCAATCCACTTGGAGTTCGAGTGAACAAATAACACTACTAAATATGAAGCACTTGTCCTAGGTTTGCACAAAGCCTTCATCCTCAAAGTAACTATGCTTAAAGTGGTAGGTGATTCAGAGATTATGGTATGGTAGGTACGTAACACCATACATTGTGTATCACCTCATCTTAAAGGTTACCAAAAAGAGGTATGGTAGCTTATTTCTAATTTCCAAACTTTTAATATCATATTTGTACCAAGAATGTGCAATGCAGATGCAGATGCTCTACCAAATTCAACTGCTAGGATGACACTGCTTAGGGATAGATTTACTATTGAGATTTTGTATAAGCCATTTATCCCTGACAACATAACTAATTTATGCATTTTTTATGATGATGAATAGATACTGCACTTTATGGCCAATGCTCACATTTTCAAAGACGTAGCCATAGATGAAGATGTGCACGAGCAGTCTCTGTAAGACATGCCTGATGACAATAAAGGAAATCCCATCCCCAAGGGTGTGGTGTCGCTTGAAAAACTCTATGAATTGCAGAACTGCTTCAAAGGGCCCAGGATAACCAAAACCCATAGTTCCACATTAATGCACGAAGAGATCAACTTGGGAATAGAAAAGGATCCAAATTTTGTAAATCTCAGTACATGTTGCACACCAGAGGAGCGGCAAGCCTTTGTCCACATGTTTAGACAGTACCGAGATGTATTCACGTGGACATACGATGATTTCAAAACACATGACATGCGAATAATCCAACACATCATTCCAATCAAAGAAGGGGTCAAACCGTTTTAGGAGAAACTCAGAAAATTTCATCTGTCACTTGAACCCCTCATATAGAAATAATTGACTAAGTTGTTGGATTCTTGGATTATAAACAAGGTTCGTCATTCTACGTGGGTTTCAAATTTAGTTCCTGTAAGAAAGAAGTCAAGGGAGATGCGCCTGTGCGTTTATTTCTGAAATATTAATAGGTCCTTGGAAAAAGACAACTATCCTGTGTCGTATCTGAAGCCAAAATGTTTTCTCTACTTGACGAATTTTCTGATATAACCAGGTTCTGGTAGCAGAAATTGATAGACTCAAAACTACTTTCCGTACCAATCGGGGTATGTTCTCTTACAGAAGACTATCATTTGGGATTGTGAATGTAGGTGCAACCTTTTAGTGTGCTATGGACATTGCCTTCCATGGGTTCATTGGACAAAACGTGGTGGTCTACCTTGACAATGTGACAGTATTTTCAAGAAAGCGGTCAGACCTCCTGTGCCACCTCAAGAAGATATTCGAGTGATGTCGAAAGTATGGGATATCCTTGAATCCAAAGAAGAGTCTATTTGTAGTGTCTAAGGGGAACCTCCTTAGGCATATTATTGCTAAGAATGGTATCAAGGTTGATCTGGATCAAGTTCATACTATCACGCAGATTCCTCACCTAGTCAATAAGAAAGCTATGCAGTCCTTTTTGGGAAAGATAAACTTCATCCAAAAGTTCATCTCGGATTATGCACAGATTGTCAAACCTATCTAAGATATGGTAAAAAAGGATTCAATCTATAGCTGGGGTAAGAAGGAAAAGGATGTGTTTTCCCATATCAAGCAGGCAATAACAGATGCACCTGCACTATACAACCCATATTTTAGCAAAGATTTCTTGTTGTATACATTCGCTTCCGATAATTCACTCATTGCACTGCTCACATAGAAGGATGAGATGAACAACAAACATCCCATCTCCTTCATTACCACGAGCATGTAGGTACCCAAGCTCAACTATCACGTCGTGGATAAACAAGAATATGTTGTATACAAGGCGATGAAACATTTCAGACCCTACATGCTAAAAAATCGTTGCATAGTCTTTGTGACACACCCAATAGCCAAAGCGTTGCTTTTTCAACAAGAGTTGGGTGAAAGATGTGTGAACTAGATGATAGGACTTCAAGAGTATGATCTTGATATCAAGTCAGTTCACATTGTCAAGGGTCATGGTCTCTACAAACATGCAGCGGAAGTAGTACACACCTAAGAGGAAGAAGAAGAGCTCGCTGGTTGGGAGCAAGAAACTGAGATGTACAATATAGAGCGAGCACCACCCACTTCGCATAGTAACTCTTTGTACGAAGAAGTGTGCCAGTAACTTGAGCTTGGCACCTTTCCCTCTCACTTTTCTATGCGGTAAAATAGGGCACTTCACCTCAAAGCCTTATCTTTCCAGTTGGTGGATGGAGTACTTTACAAAAAAACACAATAACAAAATTTTGCTTAGATGCATGAAGGCACAATATTCAGAGAGAGTACAACATGATATGCATGCGGACCAGCTAGAGGTCACTTCATGAGTAACACAGCTACACATAAAGTCATGAGAGTCAAATTCTACTGGCCCACATTGTTTAAGGATGCACATGCTTATGCCTGCAAGTGTCTAGTCTGTTAGCAATGTGCCATCAGAAAACAAAGGTTAGCAGCTTGGTTGCATCCTATTGAAGTGAATGAACCATTCCAAAATAAAGCATTCATTTTGGATCTGGAAATATTCCCCCATTCATCAAGGAAACATCACTACTTTCTCACTGCTACATATTACTTCAAGTGATGGACGGAAGAAGTTCCACTCAAACAAGTGAACGACTAGGAAGTCATCATCTTCATTCAATAGAACATCATCTCGAGGTTTGGTGTTCCTATATCACTTGTTTTTTACAATGAAACTTACTTCTCTTCATTGAAATTATATGATTTTTCATTGTAATATGGTATTGTTCTTAAACACTCATCTAACTACTAGCCACAGGGGAATGGTCTCGTTGAATCAACAAACAAGAATCTTATTCACATAATCAAAAAGACCATTTAATCTTGGCAGAGAAACTGGCATTCTGCCCTGGTGGATGTACTTTGGGCTGACTGAGTTACACCCAATCCCTCTCTGAACACATCTCCATACTTCCTTGTATACGGTAAAGAAGCCATCCTGCCACCCAATATCTACTTGCCTTCTCTTCAGTTATCCCAAGAATCCCGAGGCAAGATATGTCTATTGATTCGGCGTAGGATGGACACATTATACAAGTTACATGAAGAATGGATGAAATCAAAAGAAAATTTACACTCCACCAAAATTGTATCAAGAAATGGTTAGATCGTAAGTCTGCAAGGAACGCTAGCTTCATCATGGGTGACTTAGTCTTGAAATGGGAAAAACCTCATGAAGACAAAGGCAAACACATGAAGTTCCAATCTCTGTGGATTGGTCCGTACACAGTTCATGAAAAACTTGGCCAACACACGTATCGCTTGCAATCACTTGACGAAAGGATTGAAAACCTCCCTATTAATGTCCAAGATTTAAAATTTTATTTTCAATGATCTGGGGCCACACCGCACCCATGTACATAGCATTCTTATTGTTGCTCTGTTACTTTGTTGTTTTTTTTTGTTTTTTTGCTTTACTTTCCTGTTTTTGCTTTGTTTTGGTTGTCTTGTCATTTTTGTTTTGTAAATATGTGTTGTCCTATACTATTATGGATTTTGAATAAGTATGTAGTTAAGTTCAAAGATTCTTGTGACACTGCAGTGCTTGGCCAGTCCTATGTCTGTCTTCTCTATGCTTGGTTATAACTTTTGGTCGAAGAATCCTAGAAAGGAAATATGAACCGTCTGTAAGGGAAGATATAGTCAAACCATAAACCTGTGTCCAAACTGGGCAACCCCATGCCTATACTCAGTCTTCTGCTCTGCATGCTCAAGCTTAATCCAACTAGTAGAAACAAAGAAGGGGAAAAAACTGAATGATCAAACCTAAATAAGAGGTCTTATATGTTTCTTTAAAGGAACAACCTCTTCTTCTCTCAATAAGTCGGGATCCCTCTTCTTCCCCAAAAGTAAATAAGTGCCTATGCACAGTCCTCTTTTCAAAAAATACAAAGGTGAAAGAAGAGAAAGGCTTCCTGCGTAGAGAGGTGAAGCAGGCAACTCCACCAGGTTACTGACTAGGCTCACTGGCAGTGGAGAAATGCTTGTGTTCCAACGTGACTTTGCCAAGGTTCTGTCCAGGCCTACTGGAAACGAAGCAATACCAGAGATGAAAACTTATACTCTACAAATCTTAAGCTCACAAACCAAACTACCCTTCTTGATTTTGAAACACTATGATGTAGCTGAAAATTTTGTTGTATTTGACTAAGTTGGTACAAGGAGAACCATTTTTTTCTATGGGTGAGTGGGGAAGCCAAAGTAACCTACATAATGAATCAATACTTCCTAAAATTCCAAGGCCCTATGTTGCAAATGAACCAAAACAGAGAAGCTAGTATTCAATTAGTGTGTTTCCAAGTGTTGTGGCTACAACACCCTCCAAAATTTTGGCCTAAATCCAAATTTTGGAGCCTTCCTTGGTTTTTAACTTGATGGTTGCAAACACTAGAGCTCATCCCATGAGCTCTTGTTGGGTTTTCACACCCTCTTCGCTTGATAAATCACCAATCGTCTTTTGTCATATTAATCGCTATGTCATGGTTGCGAGCTTTTTCTAGCACTTCAAATGTTTGTCTCTGAGTGTATGAGTTGTTTTCTCTTTGTTGACATCGGTCGCACTCACACACTAAGTTGTAAAAGTTGTCATGCAAGTGTCGTCACGGTCGTTCGAAGACATATTTCAACTCTCACACTTGTCGCTCTCAACCTTTGAGTCACTATCACTGAGCACATGTTGTCTTGTTGGTTTGAGGTGTCTTGTCGTTGAGTCGTGATAAGTGTGTGATCACATTTTCGTGTCTGCACGAGTACACTCACTTTCGCACTTAGTCAATTTTCCTGAAAATCTGTCAATCGGACAACCCTCCGTCAACCAGACCCAAACTCAATGACCTTGCACTGTTGCCTATGTGCAAAGCTTGCAGATATCCTCCGAGTGGACTGCTCTGTGCAATTCTAGAAATGAGCCAGTTGACTCACTCCCAGAACTGCGCAAGAGTTGTCCCAGAAGCCAATCCACTTTATGCTTCCCGCAAGATCTCTCTTCAAGCCTCCCACTAGTCAATCGGAGAAATAACTTGAGTTGTGACCCTGGGTTGTACTGAGCTCCAAAATTGCGCAGAGCTATCTTGTCCTGCCCATCCTTCCTCCTCTGCAACCAGCGCAGAAAAATTGTAGAGTTGACAACTGGCCCTTCTTGCCTGCTCTACAAACAACCTAGGAATTGCATAGAGTTAACTTGACATCCAGCCCTTCTTACCCACTCTGCAAACATCTCAGGAATTGTGCAGAGATTTCTTGTCTTACCCTTCTTCCCCACTTTTCCATCATCTCAAAATCTGTGTAGAACTTTCCAAGCTTGGATTGTCTCTCAGGATTGCGCAGTTTTGACCAGTAACTCTCGTGGCCCGACTTTGTGCTCCTCTGGAAAACTACACAGATTTTTCTGCCAATGCCTCTTACTGCACACACTATCCTCCCCAGGAAAATTATGTAGATCCCAGTTAGGTGACCTTCCCATTGCTCCCCTAAAAAACTGCGCAGATTGCCCTAGTAGCTCCCTAACACCCTGCCTAGCCTTCCTCCCATAAATTGTGTAGTTTTGTCTCCCAGTTGGGTTTTTCCCCGTAGTTGTCATTGTTGTCTTAGATCGTGAAAATCTATCTCCCAGTGACATCTGGGTAGTTTCTCCCAATAGTGCTCTAGAGCCTTGCATCTCGGCCTGTGTTGTGCTCCCGCAGTCTCAATGCCTTGTCACTCTCCCAGTCACCTGCACCGAAATGGAAAACAATGCATCATGGTAGACTAGGAGATTTTTGGATTTGATGTCGTCTCGTCATGAGTGATTACCGAAACAGGTACATCGATGAAACATGGTGCGATGACAAACGAGATGGAAAAGAGGTGCATGCTAGAAGATTTTCTTGTGGTCGAATGAACACATGAAACACATCAAGCAAGTGAGTGAAAGGGACACATGCACATGCACCATCACACAAGACCAAGACTGTCGAAGACCATACACACTTTTCCATGCGGAGGTGAAGACAGGTTACACCAAGAGCATATCATCACTCAGTAGCACAATAGCTCGACACGAACACCACAGTCAGCCAGTACATGTCAGTAGTATCATGTCGAGTTGTGTCATGAGTTGTCTCGACCACATCATTACTATGGGCCATACTTGTTGTAATCAGTGTAATGCAAAGCGGAAGTCCAAGAGACCCACATATGAAATCAAAGATTCATGTAAAGTCAAAAATTCATAGGAAGTCAAACAGTCATGAGGGAAGTTGAAGAGTCACAAGGGTCAGTTATACCCCCTTGGCTATATATACCCCCTCATTGTATGAGCAATGGAATTTTCACCTTGGATCCTCCTACATAGCCTTGAGAGTTTGTAGTATTTTCTTTGAGGAGTGAGCAGTGTCTCCAATACCCCACTACTGGGGTTAGTGATGTATGGTGTACAGATGTGTCTTGGAACTTTCACTTAATTCAGAAGCCTATTAATAGGCCAACACATTTTCACACATGTATTGTATTCGTTTGTAAGACTATTCTTTGGACGCTTGTAATACATGTTGCTTTAACTTGTACAAAGATAGTTGAACTATTTTTATTTCTTTAGTGCATTCATAATTGGAAATGTGTTGTATCAGTTGTTATCGCTATCTCGCCCATGTGGACTACTCCACCAGACACTAGACAAACTCATTCTTATAAACTTGTTATAATGATCATCGCACTTGTGTGCACTACTCCGCTGGGTGTTGTACGTGCTATCTGTTCACTTTGTGTTTGTGATTGCGACATCCGTGTGGACTACTCAACCAGAAGATGCACAAATCCTAGTGTGTTGTGTGTCTCTACCTGAGTTGGGACTATTCCCTCTCGACTTGAGACTCACTCTCACCCTCTCCCTATGCAGTGAAAGAACTTAGACACAAGTTACACTAAGCACTCACCAGGCACACGAACCTCACTTTTTGAATACTAAGTGAACCACTCTCATGTGCTAACAAGCAAGAGCTAAGGCATATCTTTAAGATAATGGCAACCGAACCATCATACCAGATGGGACCCTTACACCAAACGGTGTGAGGTCTAGTTAGGACTTCATACCGGGGAGATTTCCTGGATGTTGGTGGGTCCAGCACCATCAACACTCTCATTCATAATATTATATCAAAAGGCTATCATAAATTTTAGTATATAGAAACATGCCAAGCATCATAAATGGATATCCTAGAGGGGCATTGAACTCAGTGAAGACTAAGTTGAGATTTGGAATTATTAGAAACTTAGGAAATGCAATCATTAGTGGACTTTTAAGGTCTAAAATGGACCTCCTAAGAAAAATTTACAAACAAAATAAACTTTATAAGAACCAATAGGATTCAATTTGATGATCTCAACCATGGGGGATGATTCACCATTTTTGGAGTAAAAAGGTAAAAAGATTAAAAATAATAAAATATAATAATAAAACTACCTTTTCAACTTATCTCCCTAATGTTTTACTCAAACTTCAAGTGGGAGTACTCGTTGGATGCAAAATTTAATTCCTCATCCAAATGGTACCCATGTTTCATACTTTTGATGGACCATGAAAAATGAGAAATACATGAAAAACGTGATTGCAATCATGTTTTTTCATGTATTTCTCATTTTTCGTGTAGCATGGTCCATCAAAAGTATGCAACATGGGTACTCTTTGGATGAGGAATCAAATTTTGCATCCAACAAATGTTCGCACTTGAAATCTGAGTAAACCCATAAGGAGATCAGTTGGAGATATGAGTTGAAAAAGTAGTCATTTCTTTTTTTCCCTCTAAAATTTGATGATGTAATGTAATATTATTTATTATTTCCACTATTATTTTATAATTTCCTTAGGATGCCCATTTTATACCTCAAAATTCCCCTAATGATTTCTATCAATAAAGAGGAGGATGAACTTTTATGGTCTACAAACCCCTCAAGAGTATACATGACCATAGTTGGATATAAGATTTAGCCATTGAAGGATTCAACTAGACTCTAGTCAAGTGATGGAAACGGGTTTGGAAATACAAGTGCCTAGCACAAGAAAAAGTATTTATGTGGCTCCTTTAAAAAAAAAAAATCTTTAACTTAGGATTTGCTACAAAATGAAGCTTGTATGGCCTTCAAAGATGCTACTTATGTGAATTAAACTAGAAATAAATGCCCATCTCATCATACTATATCCCTTCACACAACAAGTAGGGAAGGAAATTGAAGACATTATAGGACTAATTTCCAAATGGAAAGGGCGCACAATTGAAGTAACTTTAATAGGATGACATAGAGAGAAGGACGTAAAATCATTCAGGGCCTTTGCCTTGACACTGGCCTAGGGAGTTTGGTTAGCAAGAAATGGAATTTTTTTTTAAGAATAAGGACACTTATCCATTTCATGTTGTCTTTCAAAACCTCAACATCTTAAGGGCCTCCCCTCAGTTGTCCTCCACCTCTTAGCATGTTTGGAGATCTAACATAAATATCAACAGCTAAATTCCTTTAGATTTATTTGATGAATCCTCTCAAGAAGATCCTCCCAAAGGTGGAACAAGGGGTAATATTTACCTCTCCCAAAACCACTTCCTTGGCTTCAGAGTTGAAACAAGTCAATCCAAAAATACCATACTAAACTCATAGTGCTCAGGTTGGTTTTAATCATTGATGTGGGAAAATGAATCACACAAATATAAGTCCTTGGAGACTCTCTACTAGTGATAAAATGGTTAAAGGGTGAATCTATTTTAAGGAACCTCATGATCCAACCATTGTTCTATGATATCAAAGACTTCTCTTCATTTTCCCACTTTACATATTCATAGGGAAAACAACATAGAAATTGATAGACTCTCCAAAGATGGCCTCAACTTATAAGAAGGCTACTGTGAAATCAAAGAATCCCTCCAAGGAAAAATTACTTCTTATTTTCATGAGTGTTAGTTCACATTTCAATAATAGTTTAGAAAAATATGACACTTCAACGTTGGATCTAGAATTTTACTATGAATGCTTCAAAGGTAGTTTTCTTATTCCTATGTATAAATACTGAGAGCTATTGCTACTTCTTGCTACATGAACAATGTTTTTGTAAAAGGCCACCTCAAGGGTGAATAGATGTCCCCTCGTTATAATATAGGTTATTAAAATTTTAAGTTATGATTTCCCATTAAGTTAATAAAGAAATTTTTCTTTTATGTATAAACCCTTGCTACCTCTAGTTGTGACCCAATAGGGTATCTTGAAATACCACTCATGTTATTTAGCTCATGGTATTTTGGTATTGCTACTTCCTGCTACATGAACATT
Organism: Pinus taeda; assembly: GCA_000404065.3. Classification (NCBI taxonomy): domain Eukaryota; kingdom Viridiplantae; phylum Streptophyta; class Pinopsida; order Pinales; family Pinaceae; genus Pinus; species Pinus taeda. The sequence continues at coordinate 829,231 of APFE030289867.1, forward strand.
TTTTTTGTAAAAGGCTACCTCAAGGGTGAATAGATGTCCCCTCTCTATAATATAGGTTATGATTTCCCATTAAGTTAATAAAGCAATTTTTCTTTTATGTATAAACCCTCACTACCTCTAGTTGTGACCCAATAGGGTATCTTGAAATACCACTCATGATATTTAGCTCATGGTATTTTGTTATCTTTAATAAAATTACTCAATTTTTCCTTGGGGAAATGGTCCCTACCCATGTTGCAAGAGAACTAAGTAGAGAGATGAATGTATCCCATAAAAGTTGTATGCACAAATATATAATGTTATGTTGAAAGGAGTTTGTTTTCAATATATTTTATGCTCATGAATAGTGCATGACAGAGTCAAAGTAGGAAATCCTTTGTAAATTAAAACTGAACTATGATAGATATAGTTGAACATTGATATAGAAGTATAATGAGTAATACACCACAATTGGATTCAAGAATGAATAAGAAGAATGAAAGTTAGATATTGTGATAGAAGTATTTGAAACTATTTATTTGAAGGAAAATTTTAGTGATGATTTTCTCTTAAAGGTAAGGTGAGAATTATTAGTTAGACGAAATCAAGTGTTGACGTCATTGGTTAGAGATGAATTATGTGTTTGAAGACATAGTTCAATTTGAGTCTATGCATCAAAAAATTTAGTGGTTGAAAATAATAGATATTACCAAGCGTGAATTAAAAACCAACCAACAAAAAGTGTAGGAAAGTAGTTTGATAAGAAGCTCCAAGACGTAGAAGGTCGGTGAAATTGTGAGCCATTAAAGAAAGAGAAAGCATGCCAAGAGTGGTACATAGAAAAGAGGAAAGGAAGAAGTTGTCAAGGGTAGCAAAGCTCTACATATTTTCAAAGGTGATACCTATTTAGAGTTTACCCCCAATGGAAGGTTTTCATCTTTTTCTCAAGCGCCATTAGAACTACGCAGTTTACTATTTTGTTAACTTTTGGAATGTGCTTTCAATATCTTATTACATCTATATTTTTCATGCTCTCCAAAATTTTAAAAACGTGGATGAATATGGTGCCTTAGTTCATCTAAGAGAAAAGTAATTTCAAAATGAGTAGATAGAATGATATGTTGTGATGATGTTTTAAAGTGCTAGCTATTGATTTTGTTATATTTTTCTACTTTCTAATACATGTGGTAAGGTTTTGACTAACTCAAAAAAAAATATAAGCAAATCTACCAATTCATATTGTCATTATCGACAAAAGAAATAAAATATGTATTTGCATACATTAATAGATAAGTAGGTGTTGACAGTGAAAAATTCCTAACATCAACAATAAAGGTTATCCTTAGAAGGGAATCCCAATCAAACTATTCCCATTTATTGGAGAAAACCCCACTAAGTTATGGTTTGAAAACCACTACTATTTATTGTTATGTTGGTTACCGCATACACACAATTTAGGATTTTCAAATGAAATCAATAAAAATGTCATTAACTAATATACTATAGAAAATAAATATTGACTTTAAGAAAAAAAACATAGATACAAGACAATAGAAATAAATGAAATCATTAATAAGGAATTCATTCATTGTGTTATACATTACATTAACTCTAAGGTAATTGTCAATCAACTAAGAATTATCCACCACTAAAAATGCAGGCGACAATCTTGCATCTCATATAACTTTTTCAAATTAAACTAGAAAAGCATAAAGCTAGTTCAAGTAAATGCAAAATGATAATTGTTGGAAATAATACTGAGAGGGGGGGTGAATCAGTGTTATCTGGTCAATTATTTTCTTTTTCAAACCCAAAACATATACGCTACTTCAGTTAGAGAAAATTGCATATATATGCAACAACAGATAAGGAAACCCGTGTATACCATACAAACTTATAATTTAAAATATTCTACAGATGTTGAACATTAATCTGTGCATCAAGATCATATAAACAGTAACCATGAATAGAAAAATAGAGCAGAAGATAATGACACACAAGAACACAAGATACAAGGTGGAAACCCAATGTGGGTGAAAACCACCTGCTGCAATATGTCTCTATCTTTTCAATTAGAAACTCCTTTTTACAATGATTATGTACTGGTGTAGTCCTTTACCAGTACGCAGGCTACTACCTGCAGAGAGCTACAACCCTATCTCATTTTCCAGCTTCTCCTGGAAGGGAGCTACAACCCCCTTAGCTCTTGTACTAGTTGAGATACTAGTACGTAGGCTGCTACCTGCAGAAGACTACAACCTTCTCTTCCTTCCAGGGACCACGTTTCATAAATTTTCAGACTGGATCCACAAATAA
>APFE030289868.1:0-32341 GCA_000404065.3 Pinus taeda
GACAGTCCGTGCACGGTTCTGTCTAATGCGCTACTACTCGAAGGGGTACCCACAGGGGTTACAAGGGAGTCCAATAGAGGTGACCACCTCTTGTATTTCCTGCGTGCATGCCTCCCCAAATCCGCAGATTTATGTGCTCAATGACAGATCCCGTGGTTTAAAGACACCAGAACACGTCTCGAGCCAAAAAAATTTGCTACTAAATGGAGATCCCACAGGCTCTGGAAAGTTCTCTGATACCACTTGTTATGCTCTTAACCTGGAAATGATACCCAAATATAGAATATGCGAAGAAAAGATACCCAAAAGACAGAATATGCGAAGAAAAGATACCTAGAACACAGAATAGCAATGATTTTATTATTCAGAGAGTAATGTTCACTTGCCTCTTCGAGGGGGCAACCTCCACTAGAGTAGAGCTCGATTACAAAATAAGACACGATGCTCCTCACAGGGAGTTTCTATCCTTTATAGATGACTCCTTCGTGCAATACCACGGGCCAATACCATGTATTACTAATACCATCTATCTAATACTACGACCCATTTGCAACTAATTGTGGTTCCGTTTTTAATTGCGGATTAACCACTTACAATTATTAATATGGGCTTTATTGAGTCTTGACTATGGCGTGGTCCCATTACATAGATAAGGGGGTTAAGGTTGGACCCTAACAGATTTAATGAATCAATATCTTTGGTTATTAGGATCAATCAAATAATTTAATTTTCTAGTTGCATATTTAAATCGCCACATGCATTCCCATGTAGTCTATTCGTCCCACTGTTTCATATCACATACTTCATATAACCCCTGCTTTTCTGTCTAAGATGTTTAAATCCTTGGATAAATTATTATTTAATTTCATCAAGGGTTGGACTATGATGTAATGTAGACCATTTAATAAACCATTTGAGTGCCATGTCTCTCAAGGTATTTTGGAACTCAATAATAGTAGTAGCATCCAGAATTTGTCTAGCCCTCCATATGGCTTTGCAAAAAATACCAATGTTATTCAACATACTCATTTCATCATCCTAAAAATCAATGATATTGAGTGAATGAAACTACTATGTTGCTAGCCATTATAGACTAACCAAGTGAAATCAATATAAATCCTTGTGAAATAGGTTATGAAGATCCTGGAGAAATTGATAGGGAACCACCATAAAATCCATTGGAAGTATTGACTACGTATGCACTATATAATTTCTAAAATTTTAAACTCTCATCTAAATTTGAAACAAGAAAAGGAGGATTTTGATAAAGTACTACATATGTTGTTAACCAACGGACTGTTACTTGTAGGAGATACATCATCTTCATGAAGTAGTATTTGCATCACAAGATGTATGTCATCATTAGGAGGAGTGTTCTGGCCTATGACATAGACAGACGATCTTGATACCTTTAGCGTCTAGACTCATTTTGACTCATGGTGGAATCCATTTCCTCCTTCCATCACTTCAATGAAGCTACTTCTGACACCTCCTAATTGGCTAGAATTCGCTCCACTACCAACCTCTCTACTTCTCAACTACTAAGTAATCGATCCTTCTATTCCCAACATCAGATTACCAAAAACCTCCCCTATTTAGTGTAACTTTCTTTGTCATATCCAAATTTTATGAAATGTCTTTTCTTGCTACTAATCAGCGAATTGTGCTCTTTTATTCTCTCTTAAATTTTGATCCCTCCATAACTCATATTCATCTATAACAACAAGTCTTCGTCTTCTAGAACCAAGTAGCATATATCCCCTAGAGACTACCTATAATACTTAAGGTTTTAAGTTTACATATTCTTTTCTTAAAATAATAGTATATTTTCTTCTACCATCAGAATTTTAATCCACAGAGGGATTTATTTCAAAACTATTCCCTATAATCAACACTTGAAAAATACTTCTACTTTGGAAAATATTGTTGAAATTTTGCAGTGAATTCAATGATATAACTTTCTAGAGTTTCTTACACCCAAAAATCAATAACCTTCATCAGTTCAGTATCCAACCTACGAAACTCAGCAAAATGAATAGTAGTCCAAGGTCAACGAAGTTTTTGATGGTTTGCAACTCTTGCTTTCATCTACAATAACCGCAACCAATTCTAGATTGCTTCAAGAAACATACACCACAATATTTCATACTAATCACAACTAGGTTGTATATATAAAATCTCTTCCTTAACCCACTCTAAATTCTTCTGTCGTAATTGAGGTTATCGTAAAATAAAGGAGTCAATCTTCTCATGCCACTGAACCTGAAGGTATCCTCTAACAATCCTTGATACCATGATCTACATCCCTTCAAAATGTTCCATGTCTGGGAAACATAACCATTTGTTGGCGTAAAATTAATTTTTTTATAAGCAAGGTTTGGTCTCAACTTTCGAACAAACAAGGCTCCACTATAGTCTAGTTGAACACCATCCCTTTCATCTCTCCATGAGGGAGAAATGTCTGACATGAGGTGTGTTAAGACAATTAAGATAGTAGGCATCAAGAAATAGTATCCAGGATCAACTTATAATGTAGAAGGTTCATTACATGAATAATAATCAATGATGGAAACCTTTAGAAACTATTACGTAGGAGGAATAAATACATTTATAGTAATAAATAATTAAAGAACCAACAACGTGCAATAAAACAAAATTTTAACATATCTAAATCTATCATTCAATAACTCAATAGAAGAATTACCCTACAATACTTCATTTTATTAATATAGTCAGACCATTACATTAAGGATCTGGATCAGAGCGCAAAATATTTGAAGACCAAATAACACACCATGGATTAATACACATAATTCCACATTTTATGCATAGTTACGAAAGTTAGATCATTAATCTACAAACATAGTTGAATACTCTGAGAATAATTCCCCTCAACTAATCCTATATAATCCTTTTATATATTTTCCCCTTGCTTGTGCTCGTTTGATCTAGTCCACTTTTACCATTTTGATTATGTCCATTCGATATCATCCACTTTCACAAAATATGGGTGTTTTGGTCCTTATAGCATTGGTTCCTTCAAAATACAACCCGTGAATCCTATTCATTGGATTTTGTGAATTCCAAGATAATTTTTCATGTTTTCCTCTTTTTATTACCCTTTTTCTAGTCTCCTCATCTGACAGTTTTTTCCACTTCCACTAGCCATTTCTAAAACACTTTTCCTCATCAAAATTTAATCAAAATTTATTAAAAAATTAATGATCCAACAGATAGTGAACTATAGCTAGAACATGGTGCTCTCATGGAGCCTTAAAAGAGTGGGGCACATCCCTATGGTATTACTTCACATGAGGCCCAATATGGTAACTTTATGATTGTCCTTATCAATTTTATTATAGTAATTTACAATTTTGTATTTATAAATTCTGTGCCTCGAATGGTAGAGCTTGTTGTACATGAGGATCCTCTAATAGAATAGGAGCACATGGTGGTCGTTCCAACGGTGTCAACTAGTGCACCAGGTAAATAATTACATTGCAAAAGAATTTTTTCCTATTAATGGACTACTTCAATGATATTTCCGATGAATGAATACTTTGAATCACTAGGTAACCTCACCATTTCTTCATTTATAAAGAGGATTACAATTAAAACTATTCAAGTGAAAATGGTGTATTAATTATAACCTTTCCTATTTTAGCTATAAAGAATGTAGAGGATGAGGCTAGACAAGAAACTACTCCACCTACCTCCACTACTAAAGTTGGTAAATGAAACTCTAAATGCTATTTTCATTAATGAAATAGTTGCAATCATAATAACAAAAAATATCAATTTAACATTTCTTTCATATTACAGATAATCATTCCCCCCTCTTGAATATGCCTTCATTCATGAGTACATGACCAAGATTTCAAGAAGAGTTCCAAAGGCCATAACAACTAAAGGGAAATAATAAATTGACATCATCCTTTCTAAATTCATCTCAAGAAAAAATAAAACAAAAAATAACCTTTGAACTAGTTATATGACTAGAAACATCATATACCATATTATGAAAACATATTTTTGTGATGATTTTTTTTGAGATGAAGTAATTTGTGTCTATGATTAGTGAATGAATGAGAAAATGTTATATATACATGAATTATTGATATATTGTTATTTATGTATAAAACCACATATGCTTCTCTATGAATTATGTGTTTTCTAGTGTTTATGCATGAATCTAAAGGTGTCACTTTCAACTATTTTCTAGTAGATATTTTGGGTACTGGAAAGTGAAAGTGATGTGAGGGGCGGGGGGGGGGGGAGGGATTGCATAAGAGCTTCCGACTTCATGTAGTTGGCCATATTAAGTGGAGAATAAGAAAGGATTCAAATAATATTGGAAAAACCTCCCTCGATCCAATAGAGAAACAACAAAGTAAATTTTGAATTCATTGTTGCTCTATTAAATCGAAGGAGGATTTCACCAAGATTATACTACTCCAATAAATTATTCTTCAAAATAAGAGGAGCTCATTTAGGTACTCATGCACTCAAGTATTTTTAATTATTATTTAGTCATAAAAATGTGTGATAATTTATTTTATTATTTTATTGATTCTTTAGGTATTGATTGAATCTTGTACAAAACACTTTTGCAAAAACCTTTAAAGATTATAGCATTCATCTTTGTGTAAGGTTCAAGGACAAGTTGGAGTAAGAATAGATAATACCTTTAATTGAGATTAAAGATAAAAAAAAAAAAAAAAACTCAGTTTATGTAATGTGTCTCTTGTTATGAATATAAATATTAATGATTTTCCCCTTCATTATCATGTGTATTGAATATTTTATGGAAAAAAAGGGTAGATCTAATCTTCCTTGAGTAGATTAGGTTATATCTAATAGTAGTCAATATTCCTATTACTTGAAAACTTTTTATATTGGTTTTCTTGATCTCTTGTGTGTAGGAAGCAAGTTCTAGGAGTTGGAGCTCGATCTTTGGGGCTTTGTCTACTAGGACTATGCAGGAACAACTATCATGGATCGACCAACTTCTTGTCCCAAAATTTATCTTAAAGGTAGGGGCCTCGGAGTAGGCCAAGAATGATTCATATTAGTCTTTATATAGCTCCAAATTTGGTTTATATTTTCTCAAAAAAGGTTTGATTCCTATTATAGATCCATTCCTTACTCAATCATTATACATCTTAGACTTATGCTTGATATGAATTAACCTTTTGGAATAAATAAAAAACCTCACTCATTCCCTAGATCTAAACTTGGGGCCTCGTGATGTGGCTTCCAGAGGGATATAGTGGCCCAACCAAAATTTCAAATCTGACTCAGAAACAAATATAATGAGGTATAGTTTGTGTCTCAAATTTCAACTTTGTTCCTTTCTCTTCATACACAATCCACAAAAGGTTCATCCTTGACTTGATCTTCATAAAATTGTGCTTCCTTTTTTAAGAAAATATATGCACTTGACCTCTTCTGAGGTACAACCTCCTTTACCAATTTCTTCTACAATGACGGATGTATGCAATCCTCAATTATTCTTTAATAATTGTATGAAAAATGGCTCCAAAAAATAGAACATGTGGTTAGGCACTAGCGGGTTTGATTCAAATATTAGCATCTAGGAACCAAAGGGTCTCCAAACGTGACCTCAAGATAGCCATAACAAGGGATGAATTCATTTTAGAATATTTTCTTAGAGATAGGTCAATTGGGCCCTAGTGTTTTGTTACAATATTGAGTTAAGACTTTAGGATAGTCCTTAAATGGTGGGATGATTTGGGTTCATTCCATTGTCTTCTATGTGGATCCATTCAAATGTCCTCAAGCAAGACATAATAGTCATAATGGGATATGTAATCTTATATTTTTCTCTTACTATGACTTCAACCCTCATTGAGTTCCCAAGGAAAACCCTTGAAACCTCTTCGATTGCTTCAATTTCAGTAGTAGAAAAAGATCATGTGCATTGTTACTTTGTAAACAAACTCCACTACAATAATCTTCCAAATTATTGCTTTTTTTATTTATTTACTTGTGTGTCTTTTAAAATTCTTATACATACATACATGTATAAATTCAAGTACATCCTATACTAATATTTAAAAATAAAATGAATTAAACTAATTCCCCAAAAAATTATCAATTAATATATCATTCTACCTTCCTCAATGATAATTAAGCATTCAGTTTCATTTTTCTAGGTTGAAAAGCTCAAAATCCCAAATTATATCTAGTGTATTAGATTCTCTCCTACAACCTAAGGTGAGAGAAAAAATTAAACATATTTTATTTTTGAGTTCCAACAGGAAGTTCGAGGACTAAAAAATTGATTAGAAAAACCTCACTAATAATATATCTCCAGATCTTATTAGAGAATTCAATATTTAAACATTCTACATGAAAACTTGAGGGTGACCATGATATCTAATACATTATCCGCCTTTTCTATTAATAAAAGGATAAGGTTAGGATTAAAAATTTGTGTCTTGGAAAAGACAATGCTTCCCTAGTTTTTCGATAACATATTCAAAATTAATTGATTCTCTCATTAAAAAACAATTTTGATTAGTAATTGGGTCTCCACAATGATTAATAAATGTGTTGTATCATCCACTTTAAGGTCCATCTCATAGCCAGAGATTTTTAAACCAAATTCAAATTTGAAGGCTATAGGTGCCTAAGTGACTCATAGCCCCTTGCATATATGGGTCCTTATAGAGCACATCAGGACATTATGTGTCACAACATCCAAGCTCCAACCTAGCTCAATCATCTCACAACTAAAAACGTTGTGTTCTTTGGTCGCACTTTCTAACCAAAAAAGGGTACATTGAAGGTTTGGTTATTGGTATAAAATCTATATTTGAGTTGATGGCAACACACCAATATCTATTGCATCAAATCTTTGTTATTCTTGGTCTTTCATCAACAATATTTGTAAATATCAATTTGGTTTTTTTTCCTCCATTCAAAGTCCACTTTACATATCTCATCATTGATCACACATGAGAACCATTCGAGAGAGTTAAGGGAAAACATTTTCAACACTTTTTATAAAAGGTTAAACATTTCCATTTTCTTATTTTGTTGGAACGGATCAATAAACATGGTCATAATATCAAGCTTGTCATCGTTTTGATTTTATTATGTAAATCCTTTTTCTATCCTACTAACATTCTTTGGGACATAGACAAATACACCAAATTTGGTTAGTAATGTGTCATTTGTAGATATTTATTTTGACATACGTAGAAGAAATTAATTTTGGAAGTCTCCTTAGAAACTATTTTTAGACAAGCCTTACTATCTTACATTCATGTTGTGATAAAATTAATGTATCAAGATTGTATTAGTGCAACCTGAACATTAATCAATATGTTTTCGAAAACCTTCTTAATAAAATCATGAAGCTTAGGAGAATTCAAGTTGAAATTGTTAGCCTCCTGCTGCAGCAAGTTACTCATCTTTCATGATTGGCATTTTTACATGCCAAATATGTCATACTTTGCATGCTGCAATGTTCCATATTTGCTATAGAGGCCAAGGAAGGATTCCATGAAAGTGTGCTGGTCCAATTTCCACTTCTATGTTAAAAATTTTGGTGAGGCATTTATTTTTGAAGAAGTTTCAGTTAAAGGGAGGTCCAGACAGCTTAATCTTGGTCTCCCTAGGTTTCAATTTCTTGTTTTAGAATATAGAGAATGAATATATGTCCAAACAACCTAATCTTGGCATATTCTTAGATAGGTAGAGAAGCAAGGGTGCTCAATAGCCTAATCTAAGCATTGGATGAAATAAGTGTAGTTGTAAATAGGAGGACAAAAAAAGAAAAAGTTGAAAAGTTGCATCTGCAAGTCTAAGTGCACCCAAACCAAAAGAAGAAAAAATGCTAGGTAAGTAGGTTGGGTAGGTATTTTTGAGGTTGCAGAATGTTGATTTGTGATCAAGTTCATATTTTGAAGTGTCATACCTAATCAAGTCACAAATGTTAGGAAATTTCCATTTGAAGGACTTCAAGCGAGGCATGATTAACCTCCCCCTTCTTCATCTTCACCAAATCATTCACTAACTTCCCCAAAGAGGTCAAGATCTACTTGATATCTCTTAGTTTCATCATTTTCATATCAATTTTCCTTGGTAAAGATATGCTTTACTCAAGGAATGTTCATTCCCTTTATGAATCATTTTCCCCTAATAGCCTAAGATTCACATACTTAGAGCTTTCTTATCACTGGTCATATTAACTACTAATTATACTATGTAGCTCCCTACCTATCTCCCCTTCCCCTACTAAAACTATGATTAATACATCCCCTATATACTTATCCCCTCCCCCTGGTTGAAAAATAATGATAAAGTAACATTTGGGAATTGCTAAGTTTATCTGAAACTTAGTAAGAACCCTCCTTCTATCTCAAAAAACCATCTCCCAATGCAAAGGACCCCTTCCTATGCATTAGGTCCCTCCTCTAATGTATAAAGCCCCTTTGTAATGCCCTTGGAATCATTCCATGGCATAAATGCCTCATTCCTATGCACAAAATCCATTTTTCCGCCCTTATCCTGAAGTCACGCATGTAAATATTTGACCTGTGCACATTTAACCCAAAAAAACCCACTTTTCTAAAGTTTTCTATGCCCACCGAACTAAAAATTAAAATAATTGGTGCGCGGGGCCCCATCCTTATCCTTCCACCGACTTACCTTATCCGCCAGCCGTCAGATCTGCCACGCCCGCGATCTACAGTGGGTGAGTATTTTCCCACCCCGACCTGTCGAGGGTTAGCATCTGGGACATTGGCGGTTTTGTCGTTGTACTCCCGCCACGCATCACCCTCCCAGCAGTGGTGGAGTACCCCTTCCAATACCGCCCAGGCGCAAAAGTGGTGCACCCAAAACCACAAATCGCCCTCTCCTTGCGTGACGTAAACACCACATCACCCTGTCGCATCACCCCACCACATCACTGCCACCTCACCCCGTACTGCCTGCGTTGGCCTTCCACCGTACTGCCACGTCATGACCCTGCCGTACCACCACGTCATCATGCTGACGTCATCACCATACAAGGGGGTCCCACTGCTGACGTCATCCGTCGTACCACTGACGTCATGTTGACATCACCCGTCAAAAAAATGTGCAAGTGCAAAATCAAAGCTTTGGAAGCCTAGAATGAAAAAGATAGGTAGTTTTCGATGCGCATGCTAAGCTATGAGAAATGAGCCAAAATGGGGAATCTTTGGGGAATCTTTTCATTCCATAGTCGTTTTTGGACCGAAAAGGGAAAAAAAGGCCCGATTTAATGGTTTTTAGCATATCAACAGAAAGAGAGATGTCCCGATTCAAGTATTAAAGTGTATCAAAGCAAAAGTGAAGCCAAAATTAATGTCAAAGAGTATTAGGATGTGGCAAAGTGTATCAGTGAAGATCTATCAGTGGCCCGAAGCAGGAAAACCTGACTGATTGTTTACATAGGCACTTCCCATCTCTATAAATAGAAATCTCTTTGAAATAGCTTTCCAATGCCTATCATGGATCCCAATTTTGACTCCCGATGCTCCCATTACACTGAAAACAAAACAACTTATGACCTTTAGAAACTGCAACAAAACTTCCAAAAACCACTCCTCCATCCTTCAATGATTGAATTGAGGCTTTATAATGTTTTGGATGCATTCTAACTCCATATGTCCAAGATTGGCATGAACTGGCTAAGAATTTGGGTTCAAGCACTCGGTCTTGTCATGAAATGACACCTAGGGTCATTTGGCCATGGTCTTCGAATTAACAACTTCATTTTAAACAATACAAACCCAAAGATAACCATAGGTTATCCTGGGAGTTAATTAATGGTGTACTTTTGGATAGCTGCCCATTTGAATAGTTGAGTTCCTTGGTGGTTGACTGGCTGACTTCTTCGTTGGGGTTTATCCTCCTGGCAGTTATGATTTGCAGTTGGGGTGCATTCAGATGTGCTGTCACTATTTACAACCTCCACCACAGTTTATAGCTTGACTACCATGGTTACTGTAACCTTCACTGTTTACCTGTTCACATGTTCACGGATACACTATAGTTTCTATGTTGCGGTTAGCGTAACCTATGGCAATTTAAATTGTCTGCTCACATGCCCATAGTTAGTGCTACCATAATCTGCAACGGATAGTTGTAACTCCTCCCAGTGAACTCTCTGTTCATATGGTTGCGGTTTTGACGCAGTTTAAGCCTGCGGTTAGGGACCTAAGGGTTTGAATATTTGTATTGTAATGTTTATTACAAAGTTGAAAGTGGGTTTTAGGCATAATTTTGTGTTGAGGTGTTGTATTTTGTTTGTACCTTGGTTTTTTAGGGCTAGCTTTTTTAACATAGGTTTTAGCATAATGTCTTAGGTTTATTCTTTAGTGTTGACTTACACTTTTACATAAACTCATTACACTTCTTTTCCCAAAGCGACATTAACACTACATGACAAACCATGAACCAAAAACACTGAATCAAATGAAATCCTCCTGGATTAGTAAGGGAAACATCTCTCTTCTCAGATCAGAACTTTGTTGTAGATCGACAATGTCAAATATTTTTCTATTAATGTCTATAAATCTTATTTCAATAGTAAGGAATATACAAATAATTCTAATGGTCATAGGAAAAATGATCTTATGGAGAGATTCTCCCTCTAAATGGAAATCCACTTCAATCATCTTCATTCATGCCACGAATCTATCTATAATATTTCCATGCATCAGTACATTTATTATATCATAAAGTCAAACAGATATCACATATTAATCATGGCTATAAAATGGTAGCATGATCTATTTCATCATCACATTAATATTCGATCATGGGTTAGTTTCAAATAGCTTCTAGGAGTATACTTCAAGAATCATGACCACAACATTACATAACTCAAGCTAGGGTATTCAATTTTTGTATATGCCATGCACATCAAAACATAATCATGGTCAACAAAATATCCTGGATATGAATTTCATTGTTATACTTCTATAATCGTAGTTACCGTGCTTTTCACAAAAGATATCAATAGTATCAAGTTACCATATACTAGAATTAAGGTGTTAGCTTTCTTTATGGGATCAAGATATCCAATATGATATTTGTTAGACAAACATAAAGAAATTCATCATATTTAAGAAGTAAGATACTTCTTCAATACCAAGTGGATCATTTCATCATGAATCCAAATCACTTTCATATGCACGCATGAGCCATTTGGGAAGGAGACATTCTCATCATACCTTAGCACATACCTTGCCATCCAATATTACAACTAAAAATAATATTGAAACAATATATCATGCACACCTGTAGTATTCAATTACTTGTGCACCTTCGTATTTTATATACACATCTCGTAGCACTTTGTCGCCATTTCATCAAATGCCTCTTCCTGCACCAGCCATGATCCTCAAGAAGGATCCACTTATCATATCTCATCAAGAAGTTAGAAGCATCCAAATACTCAAATATACATGTAGGAAGTATAGGTAATAATCAAAGAAATAATCAAATCCATAAGTCTCAACAAAAGTAAATACATAAATAAGCATCATAAATAAAAAAGGACATATCTAACAAAGTTTCTTATGATAGAACCCCTTTCCCCTCAACAGACCTATAGAGGTAGGTGTGTATCCCCATTCCTCCCTACACGAAAGAAAACTTCTTATTAGAAAGCATAACAGCTAAAGAGTATCAGTGGCTAAAGAGTATTAGTGGTTAAAGATTGTCAATGGTTAAAGTGTATCAGGTAAAAGTCAGTGAAAGTTAAAACGAAGTTACAGAGCAGTCAAAGATAAACAGTAAAAGTAAATACAGAAGGTAGTAAAATGGTAAAAAGAGATGATAATACTTTCACCAATATTGAGGGTTGTCTAAAGTGAAAGTAAAACAGTCAAAAGAGCAAGAAAGTAAAAAGATGAAAAAACATAACAAGAAGGAACATTTTTGCAGAAATTGCATATTTTAGTCATAGTTTTGCAGAAAATATTGTGATCAATCCAAGATTAATTTTACAAAAATGAAGGACGTTTATGTTCTTAAGAGATCCATCTACAAAAACCTCTCTCACTTTTATAACAGCCATTAAGGTTTTTGAAATATTAAACAATGTTGGAGAGCACTTTTTGCAGAAAATTTCAGTTTAAGTCATCATTGTGCAGAGAGTATTTTGGCCAATCCAAAATACTTCATACAAAACTGAAGGAGTTTTTTGTTCCTAAGATACCCATCTACAAAAACCTATCTCCGTTTTTTCACAGTGATTTTATAATGAGAGGTACATGCGCATCTTTACAGTTCATTTTTCAGACTCTGTAAAACTCTGTTTTACACATATGTTTTTACAGAGACTATTATGCATAGCTGGAGATATATTTTGGGAAAATGAAAGAGGTTTATCTCACCAACATATTGATATACAATAACCTCTTTCACTTTTTACATATCTATTACGGATTGAGAAATACAAAAATATCATTGGACCCCAAGTTTGCAGAATTCTTGGAGCAGATTGCACAAAGAAAGGAAACAGTTAGTGACTTGGATGCCTCATCATCAACTAAGAGTTGGATCAAATTTGAATTCTTCTCTTTGTCATCACCTATCCATACAAAATAGTGCCAAATAGATGCATTAGTTTGAGTGTCCTTTAATTAAGTTCTATTTATGTAAATAGTTGGAGAGATTTGTGAACCAATTTTGATATTTGTTTCAAGATATTTTAGTTTAGAATTGGTATAAATACTCCACTGTTGAAAGCATTGAGGGATTCCATTACTTGGATGTAACATTGAAACTTCATAATAAAAGCGCTTGGAGAAATTTTTCGTGGCTTGGCTGGATGAGGATTTAAAGCACAGGACTTGTTGCAGGATTCATGTGTTGGACAGCAGTTCAATAAGTGTTTCTACCCTTTCTCTGGAATTTTATATCAGTCTATAATATCATCATATCCATTTATGAATAATTTGCATAAGAAATTGGAACAAAATTCGCTTAATTGTGCTCTGTTTTTATATGTTATTATTCTTGATTTTTTCTGCCAAATTAGTGATAAGCATGAATTCTTAAATGCTCTTTCTTTACTAATATTAAACACATAATACCATCATATCCATTCCTGAATAATTTGCATAAGAGATTGAAACAAAATTTGCTTAATTGTACTCTGTTTCCAAATGTTATTATTCTTGATGTTTTCCTCTAAATTAGTTGTAAGCATGAATTCTTAAATGCTCTTGCTTTACTAATTTAATCACTGTTGGTTACTATAACAAATGATTCTTCATTGCTCTTTGTTTGTAGTCATTTCATTTCTTTCTTTTGGACATGGTGAAAGACTCTTAGTTTCCTTTCATCCCTTCAAAATCATCCCATCCACTTTAAATTTTAAGGATTGTTCTCTGTCTAGCTATCTTGCCCTGTAATACCATCTTGTGCTTAGAATAGAAATCCAGTAAAGCCATCCTTTGACTCCATAGCCCAATGGACTGAAAGCTCTCAATCTTGCCCTTAGTTTGTGGATTCCACCATTTTCCCAAAACAAACTCTTGAATCTATAACTAGCCTAAAACCTTCAAAGAACAAAGATAAATCATAAGGAGAGAGCCCTCTCTGGATGCAGATTGGCTAGATTATGCATCTAAAAGGTCGGTTGGTGGTTACCTCGGGTATACTTTCCTCTTACACAACTTCTAGGAAAACCTGAGTGATAACACTCCTGATTATCAAAAAGACTTTAACCTGTATCTGGCTACAGCAGATACAACCATAGCAATGGTTTTAGTTCAAGAGGATAATGGAATTGAAAATCCTATATATTATTTAAGCCAAAACTTAAATGATATGGAAATGAAATACTCCTACGTTGAAAAGCTAGCCCTAGCCGTTGTTCAAGCGATACAGAGATTTCGACACTACATCCTCTTCACAAAAACTACCATTTTATCAGATTGCAACCCCCTGACTTATACATTGTCCGGACAGTTGCTCGAGGGCAAATATTCAAAATGGATAGTGATTTTACAAGAGTTTGATCTAGAATTCAAAAAATCCAAATCAAAGAAAGCCCTGGTATTAGCGGGGTTACTATGTGATCTCCCATCATCATCCAACGATGCAACATCCGAAGAAGAAATCGTAGATGAAAATTTGTTTCTGATATCATCAAGCAATCCATGGTACGAAGATATAATCATCTATCTCTAGACACAAACATATAGGTCTAATACCTCATGCTCCGAACAACGACGTATTCGATACCAAGTGAAAGACTACGTGATCTTCGGTGATACCCTTTGCCGTCGCAGTATCAATACAGTTCTACGAAGCTGCCTCACCCATGAGGAGACCGAAAAAGTCCTTAATTATTGTCATTCAGGCGCATGTGGGGGGCATCAATCTGGTTATGCTACGGCGCAAAAGAAATTTGTGAGCAAGATACTTCTGGCCAACAATGTTCAAAGATTGCATAACCGCAGTTAGAAGTTTCCATGCTTGCCAAATGTTTGATACCAAAACCAAAAGACCACCCACACCGCTGCAACCAGTAGTTGTTGTTGGGCCATTGGCCAAATGGGGCATAGATTTCATGACATGTAACCCCACCTCAGCTGAGGGGCATGGGTATATCATAGTGGGGGTAGAATATTTTACTAAATGGACCGAGATGATGCCTACATTAAACAATAGCAGAGAAACGACTGCCCTTTTCTTTTTTAATCACGTAGTCTCTAGATTTGGCGTTCCACAATCCATACTCACAAATCATGGATCACATTTTCACAATCACGTGATGGTTGAGTTGGCTGCCAAATTAGGACCGTCCCACGACAACTCTACTCCGTACTATCCAGAAGCTAACGGACAGGTTGAGGCAATCAACAAGGTCCTGAAGCGCATGTTGCAAAGGATGATCAGAGTCCATAAATGGAGTTGGCACCTGATCCTATACTCGGCCTTGTGCGCATACTGGACATCAGTGAGAAATGCAATCGAGTTTACACCTTTTCAACTTGTGTACGGTCTGGAAGTAATCTTACCAGTTCAATGTGAAATCTCGTCCCTCAAACTTGCAGTCAACCTTCTCTTCGGAACCTCAGAATAAGAGGCTCGTTTCTTGGAACTAATACAATTAGATGAAACCCGTCGTGATACAGCTTCGGCTAACAAAGCTCATAAGAAACGAGTCAAAGCATAGTTCGACTAAAATGTCAAACCTCGCGCCTTCTCAGAAGGTGACCTGGTCTTACTTTACGACCAGGAATCTGATAAGTTGGGAGGAAGGAAATTCAAATCGTTATGGATGGGTCCTTATATTGTTGAGCATGTATTAGCAAAAGGTGCCTATGCGTTGATGGACTATGATGGGATTCCACTGGCGCAACCTCGCAACGGGTTGTACCTCAAACGTTACTATGGTTAATTCCACATAGTAATCCTTATGCTTTTGTTACATTTTTTGTTTTTGCTAAGAGTAATTATTTTGGTTAGGTAATCCACTTTTTTGCATTCATTGCAGATGTCGAACCTATTGGAATCATTTGTTGGATATGCCGATGGAGCGATTCGTAGTTCGCACAACCTGTCTTCTGTAGCATGGGCCATTTTCGATCCCAACGGCTAGTTAGTAAGTTTTAGAGGGGTATGTATTGGTTAGTCAACGAACAATATCGCTGAATACAACATGTTTATAGAACTCCTCTGTGATGCCATCACAAATGGCATATGCCGACTTGTCGTTAGGCTAGACTCACAACTCATCATTCTACAACTCACCGGCATCTATTCCGTACAAAATCCAACCATCTATCGCATGTTCCTAAGAGTGAGGATTTTGGAAAGACAGCTCGATTTCATTCAATATCAACATATTTTCAAAATTTTAAACACATTGACAAACTCATTGGAAAATTATGTGTTAGATAGACATTTGCGACATTTATAAAAAAGAAGCATCACATCAATATATGCAGCAGGATCATGTAACTTAACCAAAATAAAGCTCCGAAAATCAAAAATATATACATAACTGTTTATAGTTTATACATAATTTTCTGTAACCAAGACGAAATTGGTTAAATGACCCAAAACTCGAAATGCTAGGGGGCACCCTAGTCTAATAATGCTGGTGATAACAAGTCACCGCCTGTGCAATCATGCGTAAAAGCCTAGTCCATTGACTCGACACTCCAATAGTATGTCGTTGCAACCGCATAGGGAGCTCGTCAGTCTTCACATCTGGGATACCAAGGGTGAGACCCTGTATCTAGTCCTGTAGTGCTGAAAGAGTCTCAACCACGTCAAGGTCACGAACGTTGGCCCTCCCAACAGCCTCTCCTGCTGGAGCAGCCGCTGGGTCTCTGTGGCGTACTGTCGGTCGAACTGGTCCAATATCTACATGAGCACATGAGTTTTGATTAGTCTTGGTCGATAAAGCATAATAACATTATAAGAACAATAAACAGAGATATGGTAAAAATATTTACCCATAGCACCCCACTGCTCGCTGACCAGCAGCGCTAAATCCGGGTCACCCCAGAAATCCATGCCAGCATATGGAAACTTGGTGTAAACCATCTCTTGATGATCAAACCACTCGAAGAAAGTATCAGAAAAGGAAATCTAAGGCTGGCTAGCATTTCGAGACATGAGGTGAACCCCTCTTTGCATCCGTGGATCAGTCGGTGGAGGTAGGCCAAGTGAGATGTATTGTGGTTGCATCAATGGGATCCTCTCCAAAGTGAAAGCGGTCAAAATAGAACCATAGCCAACTTTCTTGGATCTTCCACTTTTCACCTTGGTCAGTTGTTCTTTCATCACAGAGAGTATTGCGTCACACCAGTTGAACACATTCAGTTCAAGGCATTCCAAAGCATACTGCATGTAAGACCTGTTAGCTATGTGAAGAGAAGAACTACCAGCCAGTCTAGCAAAAGCGAACAGAATGGTCCTTAAGGGTCGGTCAGTGACATCTCAGATATTGATCTTGCCGTCCGTACTCGGATGAGATCCCTCTTTGCAGTGCCGTTGAATATACTCCCTCATGGAGTCGCCACCGCGGGCAGAACCCGATAATGAGAGAGGGGCACCACGCCTCGATAAACCAGTCAAAAAATAGATGTCCACGATAGTCAAGGGGATCGATTTGCCGCTAATTTGGAACACCTGGTTGATAGGATCCCAAGGCTTGAGGAAATATTGCAACAAGTTGATTTGTTTCCTTATGCTATAGATACGGAAAAACTTCAACAAGCCACAGTTCCGCAATGCAGCTACCATGCCTGGATCATGTAAAGCAACCAGTCCTCTTCTTCAAGCTCGCGTTCTCACCATGTAACAACCATTTTTCTCCGATGAATATCTGAAAAGCAAACAAGAGAAGACCCAGGATCTTGATTTGGAAAAAAACAGGAAGACATCTATGAGAAAGTTGTGCAAAAATTTTCCTCCTTGCACCCATCGCACCCCAGCAAGTGTACTGGGAGCAATGCATACGGACTAGTCAGTGAGAAGGCTAGTATGGATCGCACCTTTTGATTAAGGAAGGGTGCGATGGAGCTAGGGCGAGCTGTTCAAACCCCAGAGGCTCAACAAAGCAAGGAAACAGGCTCAGAATTCGAAAAGAAAAGAATGCAATTGAAGAGCACAAGTTTAGCTCCTACCTAGTCCAGAAAGCATCAAGAATCGTCCACAGAATCTCCCAGAATCAGCTAGTGGAAATCAGGGGGAAAGCACCTCCAGAGCTCCAACAAACCAAGTTCAAATGAAATGGTAAAATGAGAGGTAAAAGTCACTTTTAAATTACCATTCATGTAATTCAAGTAAGATATTAGTTTTCTTAACTCATTTATCAAGCATATGTTTTCATTTCTAATCAGTTTGATGAAGCAAATGAACAGGTGGTAAAATCTTTGAATGAACAAAATGCTAATGGCAAATCAAGGAATCAATGACCATTATCACGAGCAGTTTTAACGTAGAATTCAAGCTCGTTAAAAAATAAACATAAGCAATGAGCAAATGTTTCCCCCAGAGTTTAAGCTCATTAAAAAATGAACCAATTTTCCAGTAAATAACCATTGTGAATGCCTTATCGTCATCTTTTGAGCCTTGGTCATGTTCTCATCAGCACATCCACTCTGTTTTTTAGCCAATCATTCACCTCCATTTGATTTGTTACCCTTTCGAGGAACATCTGTGAAGAGTGATTCTATTAGCCATCCTCGTGACACTACCATGATTGGAAAATTACAAACCTTACCTGGAATCAACTGCTACCCGAAATCATCACTCGTTCCTCGAAAAACGAGTCTCCTTTAAGCTCTTTTCAATTGACTCGTAAAATATGAAAAGATTGCCGAGCGATTAGCCTCTCCGGCTCGTTAAAGTCATCGGAAGTGCTATCCCTCATCTAGGTTTTAATATTTTTGGACCTGAGGGATTATTACACAAAAATATCGAGTGCTTGTCTTGTTCGGCTCATTAAAACTATCGAAAATTCATCCCTTTCGTATTATTTTATTCTTTTTCAGAGTTAAGGGATTATATGACGAAAAAGAATCTTTGGAGTTTCCTTTTCATCCCTTTTAGAATCTCTAAAACTGAAAAGGACCGAGTTATCTTTGTCGTTAAACGCGTTAAAATTGAGTAGCAACAAACTCGTCCAAATGGATGAGAACGAATTTCACTGTCGCTAGGCTCATTAAAATATAGCGACAGGTTCGCCCGAAGGGTGCATTATAGAACAAGAATATGTTATCCTCCTCAAGCTTGACAAAAATAAAGAGGTACTGGTCAGCAATCACTGGGGAAAATTGGGAAAAAACTTTATTGGTAGCAAGTCACTCTTGAACATGACACTTTCTCTCCGCATCTGAGCCGGGTTCAGTTGTTCCGTTCACTAGTCACATCACCATTGGTCCGTCACACCATCCATATTTGGGGTTAACACTACCAATCCATCGTCAGTGTCGCCGATATGTCCAAGAGAAGTCATTCAGAGAATTCACCTGTGTCTCACCCACTGCAATACATTCACACTCCATTCTTTCATGACCACCACCCTGAACACTGTATCATCAGATCATTTTCACCTCCAAAATCATTTGCTTCATTCCATGTCGTAGATGTGGGATTCATTAAGGCCCTCCTACGACGGGTCACTTCTTGTCAACATCAGCTCATTATCCAAGAAGTCGACCTAGGAACAACCCTTTCAGTACTTTGAAGCTTACATGCCTCAATGGCAAGTTTCTCACTTTCAGCGAGAGGTTTACATTAATGGCCTTCAACAGAGAGATTTTTCATGGTGTTTGATGCCAAGTCCTTTTCACACCGCGCAAATTGTACTGTAGTACCTTGAGGATCATTGACATTATTGGTGATTCTTCTCGCGCCTGTTAATAGCTTACATCATTGGCTCGTAATCACGAAATTCTTTCCATGTTCGACTCTAGAACATTTTTCACATGGATCGACTTGCACTTCGAGTGAATATTGAAAGAATTTTGAAGACATCGAATCTAGTTTCATCCATCCAGGCTGCAATATATTTATGAATATAAAGACATCAAATGTACATCATTGCTGAACAGATGATCATCGAAATCAAAGGATGATGAGTCTGAATCATCAGTCTGCCACACAGACGATTGTGTGTCCTCTGTACATGAAAATGAATTTATCAAGCTGAGCATGGGAATGCCCGCCTCAGTTAGATCACGAAAAATATTATGAAGATAATTTATTGTATTGTATCTTATTACAGGTAGCCGCCCAGCTCGAAAAAACTTCAGATCCTCATGGTAAAGCATTTCACCTTACATCAAAAGATTAATGACCTCATGCTTTAGGGGGCAACTGTTATAGACATTTTTGGGCATTGTAACCCCAATCATAAATGTCCAGAAACTAAGGGCTCCTCAGTCCCAAAAAGTGTTTCTTCAGTACCCAAAGGAACAAGGTTAGCTGATTACATCATCTCCGAGAAGTTCTCCACTAAAAACTGCTCAAAAATGGTCAAAACTCGACCATACTGAATACCCAGTGCAGAGGGTGCGATGCATATCACCTTCCCAGCGTAAAGGGTGCGATGCATACTGAACGGCCCCTCTGTAGGGTACAATGGTCAGGAATGGACAAATGGTAGGGACAATTTGCGAGGTGGAAGACCATGGAATCTTCCAGAAGCTTCCCCTCTGACACTTTCCTTTCTGTTTTCGACCAGGTATGAGTAAGAGATCATCAGTCTCCAAGTGGAATCAAGAACTGTCAGAGAGAGGACACTAATCAAAACCCTAGAATATGACTCACCCCCTGCAATCATCTATATATGTATCCCTCATCACAGAGATCCAGAGGCTGGAATCTTGTATCTTGTAGAGAAGTGCTGTTGGTTTTCTAGTGAAACTTCATAGTGTTGGGTGGTCTAAGCTTTACTTGAGGTGAAGAAGGGCTTTCTTGCTAGAGAATGATGCTAGGTCAGAACATGTGGTTGTAATCCTCGTGCTTTTGTTGATATTAATAAAGCTATTCAAGTTTTCCTCCATATTCTCATATGTTTGAATGTATATGAATTTATATGGTTAATACATATCTGGTCCTTTGTTATTTATGAATATAGATCTCTTTTCTTTGTTAGTAGTATGTTGCTTTGATTCCACCAGTGCTCTTTGAAGCTGGGCAGATGAATAAGAAGCAACAAAGACCTATCAGGAAGGAGAGGAATCAAGCAAGGAAACCAAGCACAAGACTAAGGTTGGTGTCCGTTGTTCCACTCTTATCTATTTTCATAAAGGAAGGAAAAAGTATACTTTACTTGTTTGTTTCTAAGATAGCTACGAGTCCGAGTGGGAATAGCATCTCCGAGTGGACACTATTCTCGGTAATAGAGAGGTGCTACTACAGATCAGTTGAAAAACGCAGTGTAGAACATCTCTCTCCAGACTAAAGAGATCAAAATATTGCAGGATCAAGTCAATCTTCTACAAGATTACAATACAAATACTAATACTTTTCATGCAGCAGAGCTACAGAGAGCTCAAAACTAGATAGAGGTATGGAAGAAATCAAAAGATCAGTCCTCTATTGAACACACATTGGCCCATGATAAAGAAATTATATGGAACAATATTATTGAAGAGATAGATGAAATCTAGCCATATATCTAGATTATATTTGAACAGAAGGAATGGATGGAGAAAGCCAAGAAAAACATTTCCACTATCAATGCTAAATTGGGAGAAATGCCTGCCATAGCCAATAACATCATAAAGTTTCTCAATTCAAAAATAGATATGACCTCGATGATTTGGGAGTAGATGACAAAACAAAAGCCATCCTCGAAGTAAAGAAATTTCTAACAAAGAAGAACTTGGAATTAGAGGTGACACAAAAATGTCACACTTTGGAGGTAGAAGTCAATAGGTTTTTCACTAGAATAGAAGCATTAAACAAGAAAGATATGCCTTATTTACTTGTGATCAATGAAAAATTGATGACCAAGGAAGATTACATGAACAAGCTTCAAGATATTGCAAAGGATATAGCCAAGTCTTCCCACATCAAAGGTACTATTACAGGGAGAGCATTTTATAAAGGTATCAACAACATGAGTTTTATCCAACATGAGATAAAAGACATTTTTGTAGTGAAACCCACTTTTTCTTGGTATACCGAGGTATATGAGATCTACCCCAAGGTAACAAATATTGATATTCCAGATGAACAACAATGGGATAAGTTTTGTGAATTCTAAGATTAAAAAGACAAGTGAGCTTCGTGAGTGCAACACTTGAATAATGGCCACTCAACAACTGTTCTCCACCAAAGCAGTGCTAGATGTTGAGATCGCTTCGTGAGATTCACCTTTTTTTGTCACATTATTTCATTTCTAATAGTTTAAGTTAATAATAGAATTCCATTTCACTGAGACATTAATTGTAATCCTTCCTGTAAATTATGTTTAAATACTTCATTCATTCGAAGTATTGAGGGTTTGTAAGTAAACATTATAACATTTTTCTATCAAGCACTACACTTTTTCCACACTGCTCAAGCACCATTAATAAAGGAATCTTCACACCATACCTATGCCATGAAATACTCGTGATGTTTTTCCTATTGTAGTTGTGTTTTCATTGTTATTTTCTTCATGTTATGCATTTTAAATCTATTTGTAAAACAAGAGATGTGAAAAATAGGATATGCTTTTCAGCACCCTATTTGGACTACATTTACAATTTGAATGTTTTCTTACAAAAGTATGATTCAGAAATTCTTAAATGCTTCTAAATCCCTGTTGAATCACACCTTTTCTCTATTCCATAATTTGATCTAAAGACCCATTAAATCTATCCATCCTTCCCTGTGGCTACTCCTTTCAGCTTTTGGTGTAGCATCTAGTTTTATTTGACTCCATACCCCAACGAAAAGAAAGTAATTTCTAGATCAACCAACCAACCAACCAAATTCAAACAAAAATCCAAGCACAATCATAACTAGTCTAAAATTAACCTAAAAAATGAGGCTAAATCATAAAGAGAGAGCCCTCTCTCAAGCTAGTAGGGCTAGATCACAACATTCAAAAGTGGTTTGATGTTGTGCAACATATTTACTCCCACTACCTCAAAAATACAGAATGATAACATAGTGATGACCATACTGGAGAAGAAGACATTTTAATGTAAAACATTATTATTCCCTCTCTTAAATCAGTATTTCAATAAGAAATTGTTATATCATTATGAAAAACTTGATCTAAGGTTGATATTTTGTATATATCTACTTTATCATTAATTTGGATTTTGATTTTTGTTTTATGATTTTTCATAGCCCTCACTCCCAAAAGGATTTATACTATATCTCACCTTGATCCCAACCATACTAAAATTGTAGATGACCCCCAGAAAATGGTGAGAAAAAGAAGCTTTAACGAGACTCAAGTAATAATAGACCATGTCTAGATTCAATTCTCTCCTTGAGAATTTTCCTTTGTCAAGGTCTAATTCTCTCCGAGCGAAATTTGAAACTTTACAAGATATAGAATTTGATTTACATTCCTAGCAAAGCTTATTTAGATCAAAATCTGAGGCTTTTGTAGAACAAATTGTCATACACAAGGGCATATTGCAACCATATATTTCCCAAACCCCAGTCCTTGAGACATACCCTGATCTTGAATCTTTATAACAATTTGACAAATTACAAGGTCTAGTTTCAGTCTTGGACCAAGCTATAGAAGAAGCCTTTTTTCAATAGTGTGAATTCATTGCTTTACCTATTGTGACAACTTCTTTGTCTAGTCAATCTTCTCAATTTGTACATTTACAAACTCCTAGTCCTACTCAATATATAGTTTTAACTTCTCAACATGTGATCTCTTAGACTACTATACCTACTGCCCCTGAAGTCATTAAAGTTGCACCTCCATTAGGTCAATCCTCAAGTCAATATACCATGATAGTTATGGTAGGAAGGTATGCACCCTTGGTGTTACCAGGCCAACTAAATGTTATGCCTACAGATTATCCTTCCAAAATTGTAATATTTGATAATACTAGTGTTTATACCGCTCAACAATATATAGATAGGATGAGCGATGTGTTTGATCTCCAAGAGGTTGATGAAGTTGATCATAAGATTGATAACCTAGTGAGACTAGTCAATCAAATGATGCAAAGAGTGAACCTCAATGACCAAAATCAAGCAAGAGAACCAAAATCTCCCTCAAACTAGAAACCAAAGGTTTAGGAGAAATGTTCCCCAAATTAAACGAAGAGAACAAAAGGGGCTAGATTAATAGATTGAGCCTCCTTTTTAAAAAAATTACATAGATGATGATGGGAACATTGTGGAATATTTGTAAGACAATCAAATAAATTTGTTAGGGGTAAATGAAGATGAAATAGTGTTCCTCACTCAGGAGGAGTAGGAGCTTTTTTTATATCCCAAACTGAAATGGAAACAAGGATTTGAAAATTCTATAATGTAAGTATATAGGCAATACAATCTTAGAAGCAAGAAAAATCAAGATACTGCAAGTAAAAGGAATGTAGAAAGTCCTGTCAAAAAGGACTATGATTCTGATCCCAAGATAATTACACAAAATCCCTCTAAGAAAGCCACAAAAAATTTGGGAAAAAAACTAACAAAAGATACTATGGAAAATATAATTCATACTTCTTCTAGAAATACTCAACTAAGCTACCTTCTACCAACCAACAAATTCAACCAGCCACAAAAATAGTTGTTCATAAATCTGATTTTTCAAACATGCTTAAAAATCTAACACCATTCAGTATAGAAAATGAACTTGCCAAGCTGAAAATTTCAATCCCCTTAACTGAATTAATCAACGAGAATGTATAAAGGACTCAGGTGCTGAGAGCATTAAACATTGGGGATAAAACTGATGATGTAAATTAGAGTGACGATCATGTAAAAGGTCATTACTATAAACTCAATTTTCAATGCAGCCGTAATATAGCAGAATATGAAATACTTCTCTTAGGACTCCAATTATTAAAGACATTAGGTGCTAAAAGAATTTTTGTTCAAGGATATTCTGAATTAATTATTAAAATGATCAAGGGAGAAAATGCTGCAAAACATCATAGGTTGAGAAACTACACGAATGTTGTCCTTGACTTTTTAAGAACTTTTGAAGAATATGATCTTTCTTTCATTCAAAGGAATCACAATGTGTTGGCTAATGGCTTAGATGTTTTAGCTAGCACATGCCAAATGCCTCATATAAACAAACAATATATAGTGAAGATTAAACATCGTCGTGTTGTACCTGATAATATGAGACATTGGCAGGTATTTGGAAGTGATAAGAAGTTTGAAAACATTTTGCAATATAAAGAGGAGTATGAAGACAATAGCATAGATACAGACTCTGAAGTAGAAGATCACATTAGTCAATATTCAGACTCTGAAGTAGTAAATCAGATTGTTGAATATGTTAGTGTAAATAAATAGCTTGATGATTTTTACGTAAATATTTCAATCAATAAAGATGTACATACACTAGAATTACATGAAATTGATCGAGAAAAAGAAGTCCCACTTCAAAATCAAAACACAAATAGGGCATTTAATTTGCAACAACAGGGAAGTAGGGGAAGAAGCAGATAAGCTACTAAAAGAAATGCAGTTGAGTCTTAGTTTCACCTGGTCATATGATCCATTAGGGGTCATTTCTAAGTTAAGATTGGAAAACAAGTAGACTTCTTATTTTTTAGAGAGCCACACTAGAGATAGAAAAGTATAAAAACCAGCTAGAATGGTGTAAAATCACCCTACAAGAGGCAGCGGATCAGGTGTCATCCTCCATAGTACAGAATCCTACCATGAGAAGAAAACAACAAAGAGAAGTAGAGAAGAATAGTCCCTTTGAGGGGCTAAAATTTTCAGTGAAGGCTTCAAAATTATGTATAGGAAGAAGGCCAAACTTAGTTGAAACCTAAGCCTCAGCAAGGATTTAGACAAGGAGAACATTATTGCCACTAGAAAGCCACTTATTTCCTCATTAGTAGGTGACCAAGCTACACTCTCTCCCACTACGTCCACAACTTCACATTATGAATACCAACAAATATACTACAGAGGAGACAGAGAAAAGTGTATTTGATATTTTTAAAGAAATTAAAATGAGGAATGACACCTTGAAAATCAACATCTACAATCAGTTCTCGAAAGAAGACTTCCATTTCTCAAAGCAGGTTGTTGTTAGCCTTCAATTCACAGAGAGGTAAAATTCAAATGGCATTCGTGGAGGCACATGTTCCACATGTTCCCCAACCCACGCCATCATTACACTACAAGAAGACAACATTTGAGTTTGATGTAAAATACATACATCCCATTGACCAAATGGAGATGCACAAGTAGACTAGGCAAATTATTTTTTCCAATTTCACTAACACTACTGTTAGTTTTCCTAAATTGTAGGTCACATTAGCCAATGTTCAATCACAACTGAAGACGGAGGAGGTCTCTGCACTTGCCAAAGACACCAAGATCAAAGTTCTGGAGGATTTGGTTATCAAAGTAGGTTATGACCATGCAAACATCAATAATTCAGAAGAGCTAGTACACTTGCCAAAGACACCAAGATCAAAGTTATGGAGGATTTGGTTATCAAAGTAGGTTATGACCCTGGAAACATTAATGATTCAGAAGAGCTAGTAAGGAAAAAGAATAGAGACATAGCAACATTAAGGAAGAAGTTGAAATTACCAGCTACAGAAGATACTCTAGCCAAGGATATTGAAGAAACAGAAACACAAAAGACAAACATGATGAAGCTCATCATAGAACAGAGTGTACACTTGAAGCAAATGGAGACAAAGATGGAAAATATGATTAAAGAAAATGGACAAGGCACCAAAATGGTTGTTGTCCCTTTCGAAGCACTCCCTATCACAACCATTGCTACAACCACATCTTCTATAACAAGCACAGGGCCTGTTGGAAAATGCAGTGCACAACATGTGGAAAATGCAGTGCACAACATGTCCCTCGAGACTAAAGAAATCAAAATATTGCAGGCTCAAGTAACAAGATCACAATACAAAGACTGAGACTTTTAAAACGAGATAGAGGTATGGAAGAAGTTAGCTCAGTCCTCGATTTGGCAACACACTCTCTGAGGTTAGGTATGGAAGAAGTTAGCTCAGTCCTCGATTTGGCAACACACGAGGTTAACCGAGGTTAAAGAAATTATCTGGATGAAATCTGGCCATGTATCCATATTATATTTGAGCATAAGGAATTGATGGAGAAATTCAACCAAACCATTTCCATTATCAATGCTGAATTGGGAGAAATGGGTGCCACAACAAACAACATCATAAAGTTTCTCAATTCCAAAAATAGATGAGTTGGATGATTTGGAAGTAGATGATAGAATAGAAATAGGCTTGGAAGTAAAGAAGCTTCTAACAAAGAAGAACTTCGTTTTAGAGCTTACAAAGAAATGTCACACTTTGGAGGTAACATTCAACATGTTTTCCACTAGAATAGAAGCATTAAACAAGAAATGTCTCCCTTCTTTAATTATGATTAATGATAAATTGATGACCATGGAATATTACATGAAGAAGCTTCAAGACGTTGCAAAGGATATAGCGAAGTCTTCCCACATCAAAGGTACTATGACAAGGAGAGAATGTTATGAAGCTATCAACAACATGAGTTTTATCCAACATGGGATAAAACACATTTTTGTAGTGAAGCCCACTTTTGCTCTCTGATGTACATGAGATCTACCTCAAGGTAACAAAGATTGCCATTCCACATGAAGATTAGTGGGATAAGTTGTGTGAATTCTAGGATTAAAAATACGAGCTCAACACCCAAATAGTGGCCACTGAGCAACTGTTCTCCACCAAAACAATACAAGATGTATAGATCGCCCTTAGCTAGATTCACATCTTTTGGTCACATTATTTCATTTATGTTAGTTTCAAATAATAATAGAATTCCATGTGAGTGAGGTATTAATTTTAATAATTTTTGTAAATTATGTTTAAATACTTCATTCATTCTAAGTATTGAGGTTGGTTCCTCAACATTGTAACATTTTCTATCAAGCAATGTACTTTTTCCACGTTGTTGGAGCACTATTAATAAAAGACTCTTCACAATATACTTGTGTTATGAAACATTGGTGATGTTTTTCCTACTGTAATTGTGTTTTCACTATTATTTTCTTCATGTTATGCATTTGAAATCTAATTGTAAAATAAGAGATGTGAAAAATAGGATATGTTTTTGAGCACCCTATTTGGACTGTATTTACAATGTGTATGTTTTCTTTTGAAAGTGTCATTGAGAAATTCCTAAATGCTTCTCAATCCATGTTGAATAAGGCCTTCTCTCCATTCCATAATTTAATCTAAATGCCCTATGGCTACTCCTTTGAACTTTTGGTGAGTATGTAGTTTTATTTGACTCCGTAGCCCAATGGAAAGAACGTAATTTGTTTCTGCTAATTGTTGCTCCAATAGTATCCCCAAGGGTTATCTCAACTAGTAGAGTCCCCATTGTTAAGTACGGCCTTGAGGTAGCAGGGTCAATTCTCCTCCACCCCCTTTAGGTTAGTGGCTGCTAGTATGGCCAAAGGGGTTTGATTCCATTAGGGGTTGATCAACCTAGATATTTCCCAACTTAACCACCCTAAAAAAATGTGTTGCTCCAATAGTAAAAAAAACCTCAACAAGTCAAGCAAGCAATCTTCCTCCTCTATAATATGTGTCTGTTCCACTTAATCCCCTCTTTTAAATTTTACATGTCTCTAAATTATTTACAATGCATTTTTGTGAGAGAAACAAGGGTGGGGCTGCCACAAAAGAGAGGTGTACTTTGAAGAATTAGATCTAGATCATATTTGTTCTTCAAAAAGCAAGGAAGAAAGTTTTTCCACCCAAATTTGGGTTTATACTTTTTTGTTGAGGAACTAATCCCCATAGATTGGCCTACTAAGCCATGCTCACCTAGATGCATTACTAGTGTTATTGTTGGGGCACTAAAACCTTAGCCTTTGAAATTTCTTCTTTGACAAAACTAGAAAGACTTTCCTTCTCTTATCACAGCTATTTGGGACCATGAGTTAAAAGAAGTGATATAGGAGCATGGGGTGGGAGCTTAGGTGGACACCCACTAGATATGGCAATCTAGCCACCAGAAAAAGATTTCATCCAAAACTCTCATACCTCCTAGTTTTATGGTTGCCCCAAATATTTTCTAATAGAAACTAATATTTATTGTATTATAAACATAACCAATAAATATAAAATAGTCAATATAAACATAATAATTAATATAAAAAAATACAAACTCACACACAATGAATAATAATAAAATATTGATAGGCATATTTAAATATTTATTTACTTATACATTTAAATAATTGAAATAATGTTTTACACATAAACATCATCAAAATAAAATAAATAAATTAAAAAAAAAAACAAATGATAAAGGAATTTTTGAATAATGGAAAGGAAAAATTGCAACAAATATAATAATAATAATAAAATAATAAACTATAATATTCATTGAAACAACCATCAACTTATAGTATAATAAAGTTATACTTGATTGTAATTTAAATTGAAAAACTAAAATACAATAGATAATTAACTAATATATAGATTCCATACATTAAACTGAAAAACTCAAATAAAATGTAAGTAATTAATATCTAAAATTAAAAAAAAATGTTAGCCTTAATAAATATCAAAATATTTAAAATATAACAAAATAAATAATATAAATAAATATATATTAAAATTGAATTATAAATAAACTAATAATTAAATTGTATAAATAAGTGGGACCATTTTCAAATTATCAAAATCACATTATCCATTTATATTTTTTCATAAAATATATAAAGCTCTTTCCTTAAATCTAAACAAGCTGCTTAGATATAAACCATGTAACCAATATTTGTCATGTAGTATATTCATTTCAATACAAAATATTACAAAATATTAGGATGGAAAATAACCATCCATCCAATAACAATAAAACAATGGCACTTAGAACTAACCATCCAATAGTCTAAACAAACTCCTTAAATATAAACCATGTAAGCAATATATATTTAACCATGTAAGCAATATATGTCATATAGTATATTCATGACAATACCAAATATTACGATAAAAAATAACCATCCAATAACAATAAAACAATGGCACTTAGAACTAACCATCCAATAATAATAAACGAATGACATTTAAAATTGAAATAATAATAAACTAATGACATTTAAAATTGAAATAATTGAAGTGCAAAATATTACGATGGAAAATAACCATCCAATAACAATAAAACAATGGCACTTAGAACTAACCATCCAATAATCTAAACAAACTGGTTAAATATAAACGATGTAAGCAATATATATTTAACCATGTAAGCAATATATGTCATGTAGTATATTCATGACAATACCAAATATTAAGATAAAAAATAACTATCCAATAACAATAAAACAATGACACTTAGAACTAACCATCCAATAATAATAAACGAATGACATTTAAAGTTGAAAAGAAAAATTTGCAATTCACAAATACCTCTGCATAAAATTGGAATCGAAGTAACTGTAAGACAATTTGCAAGTAGCTAATACCAACAAGGTTTAAAACGTAATCAAGGTTTAAAACGTAATCAAGGCCTACATTGATACATGATGCTAATCAATTGACATTTTCTAATTCTTCTAATTCTCTGACTATACTACGTTGTTTCAACTTCCTCCAACCGCATCCCGTTCACGTCCTGCAAAACCGGAAAAATAAACTATAAACAAAATATGACAATATGCAAAAAGATTAGAATTCATATATTGGAACTAAAATTTTATCTATTTGAAAGACTGACGTAGTCAGATTGTTCAGCCTACCTATTCAGGGGCAGTTATCTTATACTTACGAATAGAAAAACACAATATGATATTGTCAATCTACCAAATTCCAGTCAGGTCAGTGACAAATGTACTAGCAATTCCTGCATAATTCTGCTATTCCTTTGGCCACGGTGGTTCTCCGTGCATTTCATGAGTGCCTTCCATTTGAGTCCACGCCGGGTTCTGGTACTGGTTCCAGCCCTGAATTCTCCCAAATTCATACTCTGGCCCAATCCCTTGGTTGACGCGTGGATTCATTGAAACGTCAATGAAACCTTGATTCACGGCAGGTGGATCAAAGTATTGGTTACTATGATTCTGCTGTAATCTGTCTCCCGTGACAATAGTGTTGTTCTGCACTTGTATCTCTAATGGCATCCCTGCTAGGTATCTACCTTGAAATCGTTGATCATATCCCACATCCACAGCATCATCAGTGCTCGTTCTCAAACCCTGCACAGGAGCTGTCTTGCCTCCCTGATTCATTGCTTCGTTTGCGTTGGCCTCAATCGTGTAGGAAGTTTGTAATGGGGCCCCTCCATGATCGCCATTCCCAGGATCTATTCCTCTTCGATTAAAGTTGTTGGAGAGATTAGGGATACCTCTATTCCTGTCGAAATATTGGTCAGTGATTTGCCCTCCTTGGAGCTCACTACTGCTAGCAAGAAATTGATTCCACTGCTGCTTTTCTCCTACAAGAGATACAGAGCTTTGGAATTGCTGTTGAGGTTGAGCATTCGTTAAGGATGAAAAGTTAGAGTCTTCAATTATTTCACTGCCTGTAGCAATCCTCTCTGGCAGTGTGGATTGTGTCGGCAGTGGAAGCGGAGGGACACTATTATTTGCTGCTGAAGGACCGAATGCAGTTAGCTGCCGAATGCGTTCCAGTACAAAGGGCTGCTGTTTCGAAGAAGACCGCGGGTCTTCGGCTCCTCCTGGATGTTGGAAAGTTGGTGTCAGAAATTGCTCCGATGGAAACTGAGCGGGGACGTCCGTGGCGAATGATAAGTTAGGCGGAACTTCTTTGCTTACTCGGACATTGAACTCGGCCTTTGATATTAGGTAATCCAGTGTCTGCCCCCCATTGTCCAACCCTAGCAGTCTAGTCAGCTCCAGCAAACGCTTAGTTTGTTTTGACACTAGCCAATTTAGGGTTTGTTTGCCATTCTGCAACCCCAGTTCTCTTGTGAGACTTATTATATGGGGCGCCATTGATAATAACCAATCAATCGCCTGTCCGCCTTTCTCACACTCTAGCTCTTTCGTCAAGTCTGTCAATCTATTGATTTCAGACGGTAACATCCACCACACCACAGCTCCCGTAGATCTCAAATCCAAGCCCTTAGTGAGTTCATATAATGGTTGTCTACACTCATTCGGCACGTCCAATCTCCAACGTTCTTTCTTAGCCTCATGAGGTTGCTTCTGCAAATCACCTGGACAGCCCTCTTGCTCGGCCTCTGATTCCGTATTCCGCTTGGTCGTTTATCCGCAAGGACGGTCAGAGCTTGTCCCCGCTAGGTTTTTCTCTTCGCTATCCATAGCGCCGTGGAGGAATCAAAAGCTCACTCTACGATATTAAAACCTAATTCTCAGCGCTTAAATCACTCAAAACAGAGGATATGCTACGAACCGCAGTATGAATCCACGAGGACAGTGTAATAGTTTCATGTTAAGATATCTTTGCCGGAATTAATAGGGGATTTGAAATAATAATTGAGAAAAGTTAACGTTCTTTACTAAATTCTACAGTATTATGAATGGTAATAAAGGTATAAATAAATATGGTAAATAATTATTTTATTAACTATATTTCAGGATAAAGATACTTGATATTCGCGACAACTATATATTAGGTTCAAGTTTTCTTAAAAATGGTGATTGCTTATTAAAAAATTATTTTAATAATAATATAAA
>APFE030289874.1:0-18613 GCA_000404065.3 Pinus taeda
TTTCATGCAAAAATACACTTTCCTATGGATGGGTTTCAGATTTTATGAAGATTTGGGCTCCCAAAAGCTCAAAATACATGCAAATTTTGACTTTCTGCCCCTTTTTTGAGTTGTAGAAAGCTGTCTTGGGAGAAATGACTTTTGAGGGGTCAAATCAACTCCAAATTCAGAAATTCCAGTGGGGTTGGAAAGTAGACTCACAGAACTTTCCAATGAGCTATCTTGCACATGATTTGGACATCGGGAAGGCCCTCAAACAGAGCTGTCAATGCGCGCGACCAGTCAAAGTGAGGGGCGCGACCACTGAGGGGAATTTCACTGTTTTGACCAGTTCGGCCAGCAAAACACTGTTTTTACTTTGGTTGACTTTTGAGGCATGTAAATGATGGATTTTTGTGTAATTTTCATGGCACTTAGATACTTTTACTCTCCTTGAACACTTCTAGAAGTTTCCTTGATGTAAATGGTAAATATTTAATGCATGGATAGGTTTCCTAAGTTTTAGAAGCAAGTTGTTTTGACTGCCTATTATCTAGTGATTAGTTTAGAATTAGTTGAAATAGCTCCTAGGAAGCTGAGCTTGACCCCTAGAGGTGGGGAAAGGAGCTAGATCTTCTATATTATGCCTTCTCTTACTCATTTTCATGGTTGGACTCTTGAGGGAGAAGCTCCTATTGTATATTTTACTTGTATCTCTGCAATTTGAGGAAAAGGAAGACCAGGGTTTTGCAGACATCATTGGGATTCTTGTGGACTCTTGTGTTGATGGTGTGTTCTCTTATTATAATTGTAAGTGTGTTTATGTGTTCCATCTCTTTCTTTACTGCAGCTTATTAAACAAATGAAGTGATAAAGTTTGAATTCATGCTTGCCATGCTCAGCTTTCAAATTTGTTTAATGTTTATGTTTTCCACTGTCTAGAGAGGATTCAAAGTCATTGTTTGCCCTCTTTAGCTTCTCTTTTTTCTTCCTTGATCATTCATCTTAGCTAAAGGCATCAGCACAAACTCCTACTTTGCCCCAAAGACCCACCTGCAAAACCTAAGCTCAATCCCCGCACCCTGAATTGCACTCCCTCCAATTGCCACCAAAAACCCCAAAAACTTTAAATCAACCCTCCTTATCAGTTTACTGGCCTAATATCAGTGTTTCTAATTGTTCAACTCATCCTATTAAAAAATCCACCGAGTTTGACCGGAGAGAGCCTTCTCCTGCCTCGTAGGGCTAGCTACGAGGCTGAATGGTTTGATGTAGCCTTGAGATTTGTCTATCTCAGCCTAGGTGAAATTTCAAGCGCTAACACACTCTTCACACAATTTTCTCATGATGCTTTACAATTTATCTCATTCTTAATGGATTAAATCTCTCCTTCATAAAGTGTCTACATCTAAATAAATTTTGGAGGATTAAACAATAAATACATGGATAAATGGAGGACCAATTACTCCTTTCCATACATTGTTGATCTGGTCTAAAAATTTCTTAACTCAATCAATCATCTTCTTCAGTAGATGAGATACCTTTTCAAACTTAACCATGTGTTTTTGATGAAGTCATACATGCCTTGACTTAGTGGGTTGATTACCATGGGTAAATATTAGAGAAAAATACCATGGGTTTTTGTGTGTGTGCATAGATCACAAATTTTTCACCTATGAGAATTTATTCAGGAATATAATAACAAGCTAGAGTAGATTTGTGTAGGCATATAATCCAATGTAGATTATGCAATCTGCACAAACATGAAGTGGAAAGCCAAAGAAAATTTTGTTAATATTAATTTTTTCCTTTTTTCTCCACCTTATCTACAACTCAACTTCATACCATAAATGCTTAGTCCCCAACACTAACATAAGAATGAAATCAAATGAATTACATCACATGTTTCATAACATCAAGTGTTTATTGTTGAAATCAATTCTAACACTATAATGCCAACAAGGTTCAATCAAATGTTAAGCGTAGAAAATCTTTGTATGCACAATTAAATTCCATACTAGCTAACCACTCGGCATATTTTTTAGTAGACCTACACTTCAAAATTGATAATACATGAAGAAAAGTATTTCAATCATATTTTTTCACGTGTTGTCCTTTTTTTCAGTGGGTCTACTCAAAATTATGCATAGTGGGTACTTGTTTGATGTGGAATTTAATTTTGTATCCAACAGGTGTTTACACTTATAATATCAGTAAACATCTGAAGAGATAAGTTAAAATAAAATTAAAAACAGGTTTCTTTGTTTTCATTAAAAATCTCTTAACTGTTATTTTATTATTTTAACTATTATATTATTACTTCCCTTAGGAGGTCCATGTTAGACCTCAAAATTGCCCTAACTAGAAGTGTGATATTTATTTTACTACAAGAGTGGCATCTACTTTCCTGCATGTGGGCTCTCTACATTCTTGCAAGTGTGCATTGGAAAACAAGTAGATTGTCTTTGGGTGACTTCTCAAAGGATCTCAATATGTTATTTTGTGAAACTTAAATATGTTATTGCAACTTTAGATTGTACTAGCAGAAATTATGAATGATAATTTTCAAATTCCATATGAACCTTGGATTAACAATTAAATGAATAAACCTTTGGTTTTATTTTTGAAAAAATGGGAAGGTAATTGAAAGAACTATCATTTTTGGTGTCATTTCCATAGAACTATCAATAGTACATTCAAATATTATAACCATTGTTTTATTGGCTATTTTTTTTGTCTTTGATTGTTTTTTATATGAAAAGATTTATTTCTTTGATCAAATTGACATAATATATCATTACCTTAAAATATAATGTTATTTTAGTATTTAATTCCCATAAGTCGATATCAATAAGGTAGATTTAAAAAAAAAAAAAAAAAAAAAAAAAAAAAAAAAAAAATTGGAGGGTCATCTCAAGACAAGAATTAACATGGAAAACTCAATTATTTAACTCCTACAAGAAGATCCCTTTCCAAAAATAATCCCAAAGTCTCTCTCCAAAATCCCAATGTCACATATTCTCCTTATCCTTCACACCAATAGAAACTCTATTTTGTGATGATCTAATCAGTGAGCAACTCCACTCCAAGGAGTTAACTTTTCAATACTCTCCTAAACCACCTTAAGAGAAGGAAGAGAAATCTCGAACATAGATGGACCATAGACTCAAGAAGGAGGTGATCACCTTTGAATTCCCTATTTTCAAGTCAAAAGAGGAGATAAAGATGAAAAACATTCCTTATTCAATTCTATGCAACTTCCACATTCTTTCCAAGGAAGATCCCAATAACCTTATTTATGAGTTTGATGTGCTCTACCAAAGTTATGAATACATGTCAAATTTTTAATTGTTAATTTTATTCCATGCCAAACCTTAAGAATGTGTCACTACATTGGTTCATGAGCCTCTATAAGGGAAACATCTATATGTGGGAGCAAATGAAGAAAAAAATCCTGAAAAGTACTAAGACTACTATAATGAAGAGGAAAGAAGGAAAGCGGCATTTTGAATGACCCAAAATGAGGAAGAGAGCCTTCAAGGCTATTTCAAGAGGTTTAACTACATTTTACATAAAGGAAGATAAGAAAACATAACTCTTGAGACATTGTGTGTCCTATTGTTAAGAGGAATTTGGGATGATTGTGTTGAGATCCTCAATCTAATGGGAGATGAAAATGTCTCTCATATTCCTTATAATTATATTATTAAATCATATAAAAAATACTCTAGAGGAACTTCAAAAGATAATAAAGGAGCTAGATACATATCAATAAAGATTAGAAATTCTTCTAGAAATGGAGTCAGAAGGAGGGACATTGGAAACATGCTAGAAGACTTCATGACCAACATGCTTAGTTCCTTGACCTCCCAGCTAGATACACTATAGATGGAAAATAAAATGTAAAAAACAAAATTAGTCTTGGCCATCTATTAAAATACATAATAAAACAACAATTGAAAAGTTTCCCTTTGATCTGAAATGATCATAAAATAAAATTGATGTAGAAGTGATTAGCCATTAATGATTTGAATTTAGCTAAAAGCACGAATCAAGGAAAACAACTTGAGAAGAATACTTTACAACAGTTATTTAAACACAAAAATATGCATAACAGAAGTGAAAACAACAAAACCACAGTTATACCAGACATTGAGATTTATGATGAAGTTCGTCCCTGATGGAATACGTCGCCGAGTTTTCTTTCAATCGAGGCCACCATTTTTATTAGGAACGAAATGAAAGGAGTCAATTACACAGTGATTTAGTTAGACTGAACTTGAACATAGGTAACTCTGACCTCTATAACTAGGAAGCTCTCTGAACTAGCTTTCTAACGCTAAACCAACTCCGGATGCCCAAGATATGATCAAAACACAGACCACCTCTCTGTCTCAACCTCTAAATGACAAGTACCAAAAACACTCAAAATCCTCAGTAACTCTTCACAAGGCTACAAATGCTTATTTATATAGTGGTTAGATGCATCATAACCACTGTTGCTCAATTTGGAATGCATTAGCTGACTTGAAGGTACAATTTAGAGTTTATGGTTGAGTTTTGGTGTCACATAATGACATTCACCATTTAGGAATTAATTTGTTTTATCAAAACTTTGTTAAAACCCACCAGAAACCTTAGAATAGTCTTGAAACCATTAGCTGTTAGCTAGACAGGTGGAGGAAGAGGACAACGCATGTGAGCATGCAGATAATGACACAGTTAACACTCCAGTGGCTCTGCTGACCTCGACTGCCATGGTAATGGCCTCCACCTATTTAAATGGCCTATCCTTTGGTGGTTCTAACGCAGTTTCCAGCTGATAGTTAGACTACAGCTGTCTCCGTTCACTTACAGCCTGCGAGATAAACTATTCACATGACACGGTCTAGGTTGCAGTTACCGTGACTACAGTCCGATGGTTTTGGAAAATGCATGGCTTAACCATACCTAGTCACCTGTTTTAGACACTGTTCAATGACGGTCTTCTGACTGTGTTCCTTGGTATGTGTGTATGCCTGATCAAACCATGGTGTAATAAAGATGGTTGTGAGTCTCTCTTATTGATATTCGTGAAGTTGGTTTTGAATAACACATATGTATTTGCATGATGATGAAATCTAGGCATATATAGATATGTCCTTTAGCTGAAATCTTAGGATGGTCTAAGTCAAGATGTATTAATGTTGTTAAGGCACATGATATGATTATGTATGGTTATTAATTCCTAGATATGTGTTGACCTAGTCATTTATGGTCATGAGTTTTAGGATTTAATGGAAGTCCTTGTCTAAGGTTCTAGGATGATGATATTTGATAATCTAGGGTGTTATAGCTAAATCGTAATGAAATGAAAATTATCTAGTGTGTGTGATATAACAATCTAAAATTATTAAGTGATTGTTGGAAATGAAAATCTAGGATTTTACAGTAAAATCCTAGTAGTAACATTGTCTAGTGTGAAATATAACGATGTGAGTTCTATGTGTGTAATTATTGTTAATATTATGGAGTTAAACCTTAGTTAAAGAAAAATATTTGAAATATGATTATTTGAATTGAATTTATGAAAATGAAACCCTAAGGTCTTGGAATTGAACCTTAGTTGAAGTAGAAATATTTGATGAATGTAGACTATATAATTGAAGACTTATAGAAGAGATTGTTGAAATTTGAATTTTTGGTTGAGTCTAATGATTACTCGGAAATCTAGTGTTTTCAACCAACCCTAGTAGTAGTTGGTCATGTTAGTTACTGATTGATGGTTGACTAGAAATATAGGGGTTATAACTAACCCGAGTGGAAGATGGTCATGATAATGAATAAGATGTGATTAAATTTAATTGATTATTTTGTATGAAATCTAGGATTTGTATGAATCCTGAGTGAGAATTCTAACATGTGTATTTTTAAAAGAATGTTAAATGCTTTGTAGATATATAATTTAAATTGTTTCTAAGGTTTGGTATATGTTCTAGTAAAGTATGTCATATCTTTGGAAGTAAAATTGAAACCCTAGTTGGAGTGAATGTTGTTATGAGATAGTCTAGGGTGTATAACAAAAGTCCCTAGCATGATGTTTAAGAGTATATGTCTCTTGTTTAAAAAGTTTGGATATCTAATTTCTATAAAGTTGAAATGCTTCTGTGATTCTAATATAACTAACATCATGCTTCTATAGATTTGGTTGTCCTTGCTATCTAAGATGTGCAGGTACATAATCTTCAACTTGGTGAAGATGCTCAATGTGACAAGAATGATAAGGTTGATGATAACTCAGATGAAATAATTGGAATCCATGAAAATATTCTCCTATGTCGAAAAAGAAGAAGCTAATCTCTCGGAGGAAGCATGAATAGAAGAGATATCCCTAAGATTTAGAGGGAGTTTGGATAAAGAGGTGCTTCTTGGTTGAAAGGGAGTAACAAATATGGTTCTCTACTTCATGTGTCATGCACTAGACCATGACTAATAGCCATATGTCTGAGTGAAGGCCATGAGCAAGAAAAGGAATCTAGAGAATACATTTTGTAGTGCTGCTGAAATAAGAAAAGCAAGATCTGATTGCATAATATGTTACATCATGTGAAGTTAGCAGGGAAGAAATATTGTTAAGGAAACTACTATTTGACATATTTGAAGGACCAATGAACCCTACAGTAATACATTGTGAGAACACCAGTTTCATTCGTTTGTCTGAGGACCTAGTGTTTCATGGGAAGACAAAGCATATCAACAAAAAGTATCACTATATACGAGAGCTATTACAAAACGGTGTGGAGTAGCTATGATATATCTCCACTGATGAGAAGGTAGCTGACATATTAACGAAATCACTTCCAAACAAGAAGCTTGTATACTTAAGGGACAAGCTTGGTTTTATGGATTTGTCCTCCATAATTGAGAGGAAGAGATAGACACAAGATTCTCGTCTTAAATTGGGAAGAAAAAATGGAGGATCGAGTAACCATCTGGCATTTGATACTCTTTGAGAATATGGTAGGGAATTCAAGATAAGAGTAGTCATGGACCGATATTCTTTGAGGGTTAGCTACCCAAGATATGAATAGGCCAACGAGAGTTCATACTATGTGAACACCCAGGCAGAGTATGTACCTTGGAGAGACAACGATAATGGTGTATATACATCATTTGTCTCTCCAACATTGTGCTCTGATCTTGTGGAGTGATAGAGCTATTAGTCAAGGCCTTGCTATGTGGCAATGTTGGTTACTATGATGCTATACAAATGGGTTACCAATCTGACTCTTCTTATGAGATATCTTTAGATTAAGAATAGCCATGGACCTCTTATGACTACCTCCCTAGTTAAGAGGGAGTGTTGAAGAATGTGTAACTAGGTTCGATCTTCATAATTATGAAATGTACTCTTGTATATATAAAATGAAAGAAAAGAAATTATTATTATTATTATTGAGCTTGTGTTTCTTGCCTAGGAATTTATTTTATAGGTAAAGCACCCATTGAGTTCTTCTAGGGTTTATCCTAGTTATAGGAGTCATGGTCATATATGAAAGACCCTATGGGCGCATTGTGAATTGAAAAATAAAATTTCTTTTGTCTTGGAAATGTAAAAAATACCTCCAAGATCAAGTTGACCTACATAATTTGTCAAGTCAACCTACAAGAAGATCCACGTCCACCCTTGAAGGAAGCCTATATATAAGAAGAACATCCTCCATTTGGATCATTCATTCACTCATCTATCATAAAAATTATGGGTAGTAGAATCTTTTGGGGTAGTACGAAATCTCGGTAGTAGTTTCTTCTGGGAAGTAGAATCTTCTAGAGTAGTATGAAATCTAGGTTGCAGATTCTTCTGGGGCAGTATGAAATGTGGGCAGCAGTTTCTTTTAGGAAGCAGAATCTTCTAGGGTAGTGCAAAGTCTGAGCAACAATTTCTTCTAGAAGTATGAAGTTAGGGTTTATGCATTGGGAAGTATAAGGTTTGATTTTGCAAGCAAGAAGAGAAATAATGCAAGCAAAGGCCCCTTAGGGTTTCCTAATAGTCCTAGGACTCGAATAAAAGAATGTGAAGTCAAGGGAAGAGTTAGAGCGAGATCTAAGTCACCTAGAGAAGAAGCAGTAGTTGTTGGGCAATAGAATTTTAGATTTACTAGGAAGTCGAACATATTGCAACTGGAGGCCGATGAAGACTTGATTTTGGAGGGTATTTGTTTGAGTCTAGGCCATGGTATTCATCAATTGAAAGATCTGAAAAATAAGAAGATATTTTTGGGTTTTTCCCCTCAAGAACAGGGGTTTTGGCCTTAGCTTGCAACCTATATACTGTGTCACTGTTCACTTTTTAGTAGTTGTTTGATGTATTTCACATTGGAATAATAGACATCAAAGCTAATAAGTAAATGGTAACTCAAATAGTTATCAAGTTAAGAGAATTAACATATACATTTCCCTATTTAATTTTCAACAACATTCACTCAAAAAATTCATAGCCTAGATAAAACACTAACTATAACATGCTCAACAATCTCTGTATTAAGTTTGATCTCATTTAGCAAGCTACTACAACAATTGTGTAATATTCACTCCTCACACAATTTTCTCACGATGCTTTATAATTTATCTCATTCTTAATGGATCAAACCTCTCCTTCATAAAGCGTCTGCATCTAAATAATTTTTGGAGGATTAAACAATAAATACATGGAGAAATGGAGGACCAATTACTCCTTTCCATGCATCATTGATCCAGTCTAAACATTTCTTAACTCAATCAATCATCTTCTTCAATAAATGAGATACCTTTTCAAACTTAACCACATGTTTTTGATGAAGTCTTACATGCCTTGACTTAGTGGATTGATTACCATGGGTAAATATTATAGAAAAATACCATGTTTTGTGTGTGTGTGATAGATCATAAATTTTTCACCTACGAGAATTTATGTGGGAATATAATAACAAGATAGAGTAGATTTGTGTAGGAATATAATCCAATGCAGATTATGCAATCCGCACAAACATGAAATGGAAAACCAAAGAAAATTTCGTGAATATTATTTTTTTCCTTTTTTCTCCACCTTATCTACAATTGAGCTTCATACCATAAATGCTTACTCCCCAATGCTATCATAAGAATGAAATCAAATGAATTACATCACATGTTGCATAACATCAAGTGTTTATTGTTGAAATCAATTCCAACCCTATAATGCCAATAAGGTTCAATCAAATGTCAAGGGTAGAAAATCTTTGGGTGCACAATTAAATTCCACACTAGCTAACCACTCAACATATTTTTTAGCAGACCTGCACTTCAAAATTGATAATACATGAAGACAAGTATTTCAATCATATTTTTTCATGCATTGTCCTTTTCATCAGTGGGTCTACTCAAAATTATGCATAGTGGGTACTTGTTTGCTGTGGAATTTAATTTTGTATCCAAAAGGTGTTTACACTTGGAATATCAGTAAACTTCTTCTGAAGAGATAAGTTAAAATAAAATAAAAATAGGTTTCTTTGTTTTCGTTTACAAATTCTTAATTGTTATTTTATTATTTTAACTATTATATTATTACTTCACTTAGGAGGCCCATGTTAGACCTCAAAATTTCCTTAACTGGAAGTGTGATATTTATTTTACTACAAGAGTGGCATTTACTTTCCTGCATGTGGGCTCTCTATATTCTTGCAAGTGTGCATTGGAAAAAAAGTAGATTGTCTTTGGGGACTCCTCAAAGGATCTCAATATGTTATTTTGTGAAACTTAAATATGTTATTGCAACTTTACGTTGTACTAGTAGAAATTATGCATGATAATTTTCAAATTCCATATGAACCTTGTATTAACAATTAAATGAATAAACCTTTTGT
Source organism: Pinus taeda (assembly GCA_000404065.3). Classification (NCBI taxonomy): domain Eukaryota; kingdom Viridiplantae; phylum Streptophyta; class Pinopsida; order Pinales; family Pinaceae; genus Pinus; species Pinus taeda. The sequence continues at coordinate 9,840 of APFE030289874.1, forward strand.
TGTATTTTTGAAAAAATAGGAAGGTAATTGAAAGAACTATCATTTTTGGTGTCATTTCCATAGAACTATCAATAATACATTCAACTATTATAACCATTGTTTTATTGGCTATTTTTTTTGTCTTTGATTGTTTTTTATATGAAAAGATTAATTTCTTTGATCAAATTGACATAATATATTATTACCTTAAAATATGATGTTATTTTAATATTTAATTCCCATAAGTCAATATCAATAGGGTATATTTACAAAAATGCACCAGAAAAATAACATTGGAGGATCATCTCAAGACAAGAAATAACATGGAAAACTCAATTATTTAACTCCTACAAGAAGATCCCTTTCCAAAAATAATCCCAAAGTCTCTCTCCAAAACCCCAATGTCACAGATTTTCCTTATCCTTCACACCAATAGAAACTATATTTTGTGATGATCTAATCAGTGAGCAACTCCACTCCAAGGAGTTAACTTTTCAATACTCTCCTAAACCACCTTAAGAGAAGGAAGATAAATCTCGAACATAGATGGACCATAAATTCAAGGAAGAGGTGATCACCTTTGAATTCCCCATTTTCAAGTCAGAAGAGTAGATAAAGATGAAAAACATTCCTCATTCAATTTTATGCAACTTCCACATTCTTTCTAAGGAAGATCCTAATAACCTTATTTATGAGTTCGATGTACTCTACCAAAGTTATGGATACATGTCAATTGCTTAAATGTTAAATTTATTCCATGCCAAACCTTAAGAATGTGTCACTACACTGGTTCATGAGCCTCGATAAGGGAAACATGTATATGTGGGACGAAATGAAGAAACAATTCCTAGAAAAGTACTAAGACTACTATAATGAAGAGGAAAGAAGGAAAGAGGTATCCTGAATGACCCAAAATGAGGAAGAGAGCCTTCAAAGCTATTTCAGGAGGTTCAACTACATTGTACATAAAGGAAGCTAAGAAAAAATAACTCTTGAGACATTGTGTGTGCTATAGTTAAGAGGAATTTGGGATGATTGTATTGAGATCCTCAATCTAATCGGAGATGAAAATGTCTCTCATCTTCCTTATAATTATATTATTAAATTATGTCAAAAATACTCTAGAGGAACTTCAAAAGATAATAAAGGAGCTAGATACATACCAATAAAGATTAGAAATTATTCTAGAAATGGAGTTAGAAGAATAGACATTGGAAACATGCTAGAAGACTTCATGACGAACATGCTCAGTTCCTTGACCTCCTAGCTAGATAGACTATAGATGGAAAATAAAATGTAAGAAACAAAATTAGTCTTGGCCATCTTCTATAAAAATACATAATAAAACAACAATTGAAGAGTTTCCCTTTGATTTTAAATGATCATAAACTAAAACTAATGTAGAAGTGATTAGCCATTACTTATTTGAATGTTAGCTCAAAGCACGAAAAATCGAGGAAAACTGCTTCAGAAGAATACTTTACGACAGTTGTTTAAACACAAAAAGATGCATAACAAAAGTGAAAAAAACAAAAGCATAGTTATCCCAGACATTGAGATTGATGACGGAGTTTGTCCCTAATGGATTACATCTCTGGGTCCGCTTTCAAGACAGGAGACCATTTTTATTAGGAATGAAAAGAAAGGAGTCGATTACACAGTGATTTAGTTAGCTTGAACTTGAACATAGGCAATTCTGACCTATGTAACCATGAAGATCTTTGAACCAGCTTTCCAACGCTTCTTACGGTTTCTAAAACCGACTCTGGCTGCCCAAGATATGATCAAAATGCCGTCCGCCTCTCTGTCTCAGCCTCTAAATGACAAGTACCAAAAACACTCAAAATCCTCACTAATTCTTCACAAGGTTGAAAATTCTTATTTATACAGTGGTTATATGCATCATAACCACTATTTCTCAATTTGGAATGCATTAGCTGACTTGAAGGTACAATTTAGGGTTTATGGTTGAGTTTTAGTGTCATGTAATGACATTCACCATTCAGGAATTGATTTGTTTTATAAAAAATTCATTAAAACCACCAAAAAACTTAGAATAGTCTTGAAACGGTTAGTTGTTTTCCAACCAGGCGAAGGAAGGAGACAACGCACGTGAGCGCACAGGTAATGTCGTGGTTAACGCTCAGGCGGCTCCACTAAGTAACTGCACATTCTTCATCATGGTGAACTAACCCCGATTGTCACGGTAACGGCCTCCACCTGTTCACATGGCCTGTCCTTTGGTGGTTCTGACACAGTTTCTAGCTGATGGTTAGACTGCGATTATCTCCATTCACTTACAACCCATGGCGTAAACTGTTCACATGACATGGACTAGGCTGCGGTTATGGTGACTTCCCTCCGCTGGTTTTGGACAACCTACAACTTAACCATACCTTGTCACATGTTTCTGACATGGTTAGATGACTGCACGGTCTTCTGACCGTGTTTCTTTTAATTTGCAATGTTTTATATGTTAAGACATATGCTAAGGGTTGTTGTGATGGGTTTATGACTAGGTCATTTAGAGTTTAAGTTTAATTATTAATACATGGTTTTATTTGTATTACAATATGGTGGATAGGGCTTAGGCATAGGTCTAGGGCATTAGGATTATGGTCTACTTTCTTAGGATTAGGTTCTTTTTATAACACACTTGTCACAATGTGACAAAATCAAAACACATCATCGACACAAGAGCATATACGATGACATCTTAAGAAGGCAAACCATATCGAACCTTCACATTAATGACACCCATGTTGACACCAATCCTGCAAAGACGAACGCTCAAAACACATGTCGTCGACCAAAACCTAGGGATCTGTTGATGAACTTATGTTGACAAGCAGGTGCTGACCCATCTTAACTGAATTCCATGAAACCATAAACATTACCTGAACAACCTGATCCATAACCAACACTGTCAAAGCTGAACTAAAGTGAAGACGATACTAAACACTAACGAAAACACTTGAACACTTGTGCAACTGAATCAATGAAATCCTCATAGATTACCCTTAGATTAGATTGATGTCTTTTCCATGTGCATCATGCTCTTATCTAACTAGTTTAAAAACTATTTATGAGGAAGTAGAATAACAAAAAAGCTATGTTTCACATCTCATAAAATGACATGGTAATGAAACATGATGGTATGATATAGGACCTATCTCAAATTTATATTTCTTATTGGAATAACCCTTATATGCAATATTCTTCTCAACCATAGTGTCTTCTAGAAAAACCATGGATGGCTAATCCTCATCGAAGCCAGCTTTTGCAGCAAGACTGGAGAAACCCTACTTTTGAAGGCTCCCAACAAGTCATAGTACAACCACCCATGCAACTTCTACCTCTTCTCAGATGCAGGAATCCACACCAGCCTCTCCTCATTGATGATTACCTACAAAAATTATTTCCAATAATGAAAGTACAAGGATATCCTAATTAGCATAGGTTTCTAGAATCATTACCTACCCTACCTATTGAATTTCTTCATGAGACTATTGGGATATTCATCCTCGGTCTGCAGAGACATTAACCCAAACCCATCCTCTTGTTCATGTTGAATATTTGAATGATAATATTCATAATGAATAATGAGAACAAGGACCATATCTTAGACCATTAAATGACCATACCTTCCCCTAACCTCAAAACCCACTCAATCTAGAGAAATTAACCAAGAGAAACCTATTACTCAACATGATTTTTATTCCTTGGGATATATAAAGAATGTGTGTGTGTGTTAGAATATAGTGATTTCGAGCCATCAAGGATGTTCCCATATATTCAAAAGTGGTACGGGAACATTATTTAAAGAGGCTTGGTTGAAGACGTAAGGATACATAAACTATCCATGTCATGGGAAAATTATAGGCTTAATTAAAGGGGATTCTTATAGCCAAAAATTCCAACCCTGTTAGGATAGTATGTAATGTACATATCAACATTATAATCACTTGTAACAAATTATGGTCTAGATTAGATCATCATATTTTTTTTCATCCATCTCAATTATTTTAGAGTGGAAAAAATGGATGAATCAACTCATAGGACCAATTTTACTAGCAGGACCTAATTTGGAAAATTAGGTTCAAAAACCTTTTAAGCACATTTTGAGGCATAAAATGAATTTTTTTAGGGGTAAAACTTTACTAGTATAGCATAGCACCATTTTTTGTCATATTCTACAAAAATAGAACTTTCCAACAACACAAAAAATCACCTTAATATAAAGTCCACATGAAAATGTTATGCCACTTAGAAAATGACCTTCCTATCTTCACCACCATAATTCAAGAGGCTATCACATTAGCCCCCATAACTCATGTAAATGAGGCTAGTTGTAACACACCCTCCCACCTCCTTGAGTTATTCTTAGGTAGTTGAAGACGTTACATCACAACTGACTCAATCTTCAAGTTCTTATTATGAAGATAGGGTTATAAAAATATTCAATTTTGAAATCTCTCAAAACCAAAATCCAATACCACTATTGGATCAGGCCCATTAAGAGCCTTCTGGCGATATAAATTTGATTGCATTCTGATGCCTGGATTGAAAGTTATGATCATTTGAAGATTCAAGTTTTTAACTCACTTGATGCATAAGCTAAGCATTCAAATGGCTTGCCAAGTTTCATATATGGTGCTAGCACATTTTGTGCTACCTTAGAGCACACCCATCCATGTCATCATGCTATCACCATCACTCTAAAACTAGGAAGGGTGGGTAAGGATAGGTAGTAGAAAAAGGGCACAACCCTCATCAACTATCTAAAATATCTCTCATTAACTAATGTAAAGATAACAGTAACTGGAGGTTAAACTCCATGCTACTCACCCACCAGAGAAATAAAGCCACAACAGATAAGTGGTTAGTATTCATTGTAGGCCCCCTCCCCTTCTTAATTGTTAATAAGGGGGTTCTACAATTTGTCGCATATGCGACTAAACACCTTGTAGTTCCCCCTTCTCTACCATCCTCTATGTGGGAAACCACTCAAACTAATAGTCTATATTAAGTGCACCTTCCTCATTACCAATAATGAAGTGGAGGGGGACAACACTCGTCCATTGGAGCACACTTCCTGATGGAACATTTTACATCACACACTCTCTGTTAGGCATGCTCACTACCCCAAAATACCTTGATGGAATATTGGTGATAGATGGAAGGTGTGATGCAGATTTCTCCATTTCTTGACACGAAAAGGTTGACATCAGACCGTCAACACATGCCCAACATGCTCTGCTGAGGTCACCCTATTGTCACTTTTCCATGTAAAATCCACGAAGGGTGTCATGTGTCACCTAAAGATCAGACATTTGGCCATCCAATAGGGCCAAATCCCCATGTGACATGCCATATCAGTAGTCTTTCCAACTCACTTGTGCAACTCAGGTTGAGCCTGGGTCCCACTAGGTCTTGGTCCTCCATGTGAATTAGAAAGTTTACAATATAGTAATTTTTTGGTGGCTCTGTTTCTAACACCTCTACTCAACTTCCACATTAGTGCACCATTGTGCCAAAGAGTCAGGGCATGATGGAGGTTCCTAACCAAATTGGGTGCATCTCAATGAGAATTTCCACATCATGTGATGAAAATACATTATGTCATGCACTCTATATCAATAACACCAACCTCTAATAAATCAAACCCTCACAACGGTTACAACATAAGATTAATCACTAATCCCTAAATTAACACTTAACCTACTTGCTAGACATTATAATTAAGCAACATAATTAGTGATTAACTCATAATTGAGGGAAACCATGATTCCTTTGTTCTTTTGTGTATTTTCCTAAACTTCATCTGCTAGACCATATTGCAACTTCCCTGTTTGAAAAATAAGCCACTACATGAGAAGATACCTAATTATGTAACCTCATTTACCTTCTTTATCATTAAAAAAATAAATAATTGAATTCTACAAAATACTAGTGAAAAATTCCTCCAGGTTCAAGTTAATTATTTTTTATTTCTTATAAACCAATAAAGTTAATTATTTTTATTTCTTATAAACAAGTAAACATCATACCATGGATATAAACATCATACCATGGATTTGTTAGTGGTTTCTGTATTCCCCATAATATTCCCATTCCTTCTTATATACATTATTTTCGATAATGAAAATAGTTTTAACCATGATAAACTAACAAGTGGTTGTAGCTTTTATAACCCCAATAACATTCCTATTCCTTGTGATGTGCATTATTCACTATAAGCTGGAGATTACGTATTCATTTCTTTAATTTTTTAGCATGCTATGCTAACAAGTGATTGTGAATTGTGTAACATATATCAATATTTTTTTAAAAATAATTACCGACTTAAGGAGCAAGAAAATGGACTGAACATAACGAAAATTCATTTATAAGTTATTTTGCAGGGCTTAAATCAAATATTCTATGATTTTAATAGCCATATCACCAAAAGGGGGACTTTGGATTTCCTAGATTTCTATTTTAAGTATAAAGGACATTCCTATACTTATTAAGATATTTGACAACTGCACACAACATTAATATGACACACTAGCAAATAGAGTAATTTATTCCCAACTCAATTGAGGATATGCTTTTATTGTTTTAAAATATTGTTAGTAAAAAATATATGTTTTTGTTAGTAAAGGCGATAAAACCCCTTAAAAATATATTAAGAGATCTTAACAAATAATATCAAAATTGAATAGTGAATAGGTTTGGAAACTCAAAACATATTAGATAATGTGTCTCAGTAAAAATTTTAACCTAGAAAACAGTTTTTTCATTTTTATTTTATTTATTCACGCCGTGAAAAACTAATCTATTAATCCATCAACTGGCAGTACAATACAGTCATGAGGTGTCACCGCCTGAGGCCAGGCGTCGGCTTTCTGAGCCAGGTATCAACCCACGTGGGGGGACTGAAACTCTCCAAAAAATGACCCTTCCTAAGCAAAATAACTGAACCCACGCAGGGGCGACCAACTTCAGGGAAAATAACTGAACCCACGTAGGGGCGACTAACAGCAAACATAGTGATCCCGCTAAGGGGCGACCAACTGCAAAATAACTGAACCCACGCAGGAGCTGCAAACAAATTGAACCCACACAGGGGCGACCAGCTACATACATAGTGATCTCGCGCAGGGGCATCTTCAAACAGGAACAATTAAACGGATTGACCCACCCAGGGGCAGTAATTGCCCAGACCAAAAAACTATTGACATTATCCCACGTCGGGATGAAATTAGATAGGACCAGAAAGACAGTGAAATTAGAAGAGCCGAGAGCCAAAACAAGACCTGAAGGGGGCTGGAGACGATGGGGCTGAGCGGAGGGCTGGCTACTGCTCCGGCTCCTCTTCGACCACTGGGCATCCCCAAGATTCTTCATCTTCCGCTGCAGCAGGTTGGGGAACCAAGTTGACGTCTTTTGCTTTGGAAGTTGACGCCTCCGGCAGCATCGGACCTTGCTCTGCCACCCGTCCTGGCACTTCTTCAGCAAATGTTGAGCCCTCGTTCTGCTGCTGCTGCTGTTTGCCACGGAGCTCCTCACTGTCAGATGGCGCTTCATCCAGGAAGAGAACCGACACATGAGCGTTAATGCGAGGCTTGTCCAACGAGCTACAGAAGGTGAAGATGGCCGAGCTAAAGGCCGGCGAAGGCGCTGAAGGGTTAGGGCTGTGGGAATCCACAAATTGACTGGCTTGAATTGGCGCGGCGTCAGGGAAGCCGTGGCAGCAGCACCGGCAGCGATAGGGGTTAGGAATCGGAGCAGGAGGCCGAGAGGACTCCCCCCTAGCCGAGCCTCGACGGCAAGGCGGGCGCTGCCTTGGCCTGACCATGCTTGGAATAGAGCCGAGGAGAAGGAGCCGAGCGGGTGACGGAATTGAGGCTGAGGCGGAGAGGGGGAAGGGCGCCAATTCGCAGTCCCCTCTCCTATCAGAACAAAGACCAACAAGCCGAGGGAAGGAGGGCGAGGCCTCCCTGAGAGCGGGTGAGCAGGCAGGAGCCTGGGCATGAACCAGCAAGCACAGAGAATCAAAGGCCGAGAGCTGCAAATGACCCAACATGGATTGAGCCTCATCATCACCTGTTTTAACCACTGAACCTGTGCCTTGAACCTCAGATGAGCTTACGGCTAGAATGGCACAATGAATGTGCCTCCATGTTGAACCTCGCCCTATATTCCATGGCGGCGTTCCTGCATTGAATGCCATCATAAAACTTGGGGCTGCCCATGTCCGGCAAGTGGCGCCACCATTACTGCCGATGTGTCACCCGCATCCGGGGATAATCATGTAGATATTAACGCAGTCCATTACAAGGATTATCTTATGATATTAATAATCTATTATTTTATTAATAAATAAGTAAAATGATTTTAGAGTAATTTTAAATATGAAAAAAATAATATATATGAATGTGTTGTTTTAGAAAATTTGATAATATAAGTTTAATTTGATATTTTTGGATTTATTTTATTAAAAATTTTAGTTTAGGTTTAGAGCCAACAACTAGAACTCATTATTATAATATTGATATTGAATATCATCATGTTTTGAAAGATAAATAATTAAAAATCTAAATGTCATTGATGGGAAACAAAATATATAGATCAAAATTATTCTATTTGAGATTATGAGTTTTTGTTATTTAAAATGAGTTTTTTTAAAGTATAAATGGATTTAGTGTTTTAAATATATTTTGGGAAAGCTTGAATTATGCAAATTACATAACTCAAAGTAATAACAATATAATTTTTTTCCTTTGGGTTGTGCTTATTGGTTGGAAGAA
>APFE030289888.1:0-61206 GCA_000404065.3 Pinus taeda
ACCTCTTCGAGGGGGAAACCTCCTTTACATTACATAAATGAACAATTCTTGGATGATACAAATGACAAAACCTCCTTTCTATATATAGGAGTCTAAGGAGTCACAATATAACCTAGCCGACCTACTAATAATAATATAAAGCGACACAAATAACAATAGAGGGATTCTATGGGGCATAGTAATAACAATATGGGGCAATAGGGGCACAACAATATTAATAAGGGGTACAACTACCATAGTAATGGGGTAATCGCTAGTATTATAGGGACCCAACATGTTATCTTATTCAATGCTCGGTAATCAATGCACATTCTCCACGAGCCATCTTTCTTTCTTCCCAAAATGATTGGAGACCCACATGGTGATGCGCTAGGTCTGATGAATCCCTTCTCGAGCAACTCTTGCACCTGCTTCTTGATTTCCAATTCTCTAAAGCGGACAATCTGTACATTCCGCTGCAATGGAGCATCTTGCTACAAATTAATATCATGCACTATTTCCTTTTTGGGTGGCAGCCCTTTAGGTTCTTGGACAGGATATCATATTCTGAAACAATTTTTTCTAAATCAGCTTGCTGTTTAGCATCATAGCCCTCAAATACATTGGTTTTATTAGGTTTCTTTTCTTTTACAACCATCAGTAAAATTATTTGCATGAATTTACAATTCATTTCATCTATCCTGAGCTTATGAGAGTATAATTATTCTTGAGCTTATGAGCCCTTACAAAGTATTCAATTCCATCTTTAACGAGTAGATACTTGTTCTTAGCTCTATAGAAAATATCTTTTCTATCGAACAATTAGGGACTTCCCAAAACAATTACACATATATCCAAAGGAACTATATATAACTCAACCTCATTTACAAATGCTGACCCAAAAGAAAACTTAAGTTTACATTGTCTAGTCACTTGTAGTTGTGCTTTATCACTTAACCAAATTAATGGGTATGGTTTCTTGTGAGCTGTAGTCAGTAATCCCAACTTCTTTAGAATTGCTTCATAAATTAAATTTACTTGTGAGCCACTATAAAACAAAGTATCAATCTTTTGATGTTTGGAAATAACTCAAATATGGAAAAAGCTCATGTCTTTTTCTCTCATTTTCTTCATCATTAATAGATTGTGTAGAATTACTAATAGATGCTTTAGAATTTTTATCTTTTATACTTGTGGCTGCAATGGTTGTTTCATCTCCTAAGTCTGACCCCAAATCTTTCTGAATAGTTGCAACAATCTTCTTCTTCTTGCCCTCAAACTTCTTAAGTCTTAGTTCTGGATGCAGAATCCAACATTGATCATCATCATGCCCATCCTTCTTACAATAAGTGCATGAAGACTTTCTTTTCTGTGCAGTGTTGGCCTTCCTCTCTTTCCATTTCTATTTTCTTTTCTCCTTATTCTTGCTTTTAATGGGCTTGAATGATCCCCCAACTTCTGGGTTCCCATTCTTTCCTCTAGCTTTTGAATGTGTAGCTTGAACAGATACCTCATCTATACTAGTGGGATTAAACGTGAGGATAGTGTGCCTCATGTAGCTGTGTAGACCACCTATGTACTTCAACAGAGTCTTCGGTGACTCTAATGAAATTCCTAGAATCAATGTTTTTTTCCTAAATTCTTAGGTGTAACCTTGTACACTTTTCCCTTTCAATTGGTGAAGAGTTTGCCAGCTCATCATGGATTGCTGCATGTAAGCTAGTGGATAGAACTGCTTTTTAATTGTAGAAACAAATTCACTCTATACAAAAAGAATCTTACCATGTTTCTTCATGTCAGCTTGTGTCCTACCTTCCCACCAGACCAAGGCAGTACCCTTGAGGCATAGGCTGGCCAGCTGAATCTTACTCTTGTCTGAGTCGATACTCTGCACTATACAATAAACATCAATTTGTCTGATCCAATTATCCAGCTTCTCTACATTCAACTCTCCATCATATATTGGTAAATCAAATTTAACATCTAATTTAATAAGAGATGTCTTCTTTTTACTTTCACGGCTATTAGGAGGTGTGATAAATTTTTCTTCTTTCCCTTTACCTTTAGAGTGGTCATGGAGGAGAGACTCTTCTTCTCCTTTATCTTGTTTGGAGCTTAACAAATTTTCATCTTTATGTTTCCTAAAGTCCCTATACATTTCTCGCACAATTGACTTCAAGGTCATAAAACTATCCATGGATTGGGGATCTGATCCCAAGGGATTTTATTCTAACATTTTCTTCTTGGAATAGACTCTTCCAATTTCTGGATTAGTTTCAACTAACTCTCCTTCTCATAATTTAAGCTTTGATCTAGTTAGCATTCAACAACAAAATCTAGCACAAGCTTGTCTAACCTTAACAACCTAGGAGCTTTAATACCACTTGATCTGAAATCACTCATGAAAGATCTCCATTAATTAATGAAGGTATTACAGACTTATGTGCTATGGTATGTCTATGCTATTTTATGCAATAGATAAATAAGATTGCGAAATACACAGACACTGAAACAGTAAGAGAACACAGTAAGAAAACACATAAACATAACAAATTTAATAAGGAGTTCACCCAATCCTCCTGGGCTACACCTGTTGGTCCAACCTTCAGTGGTGGCCTTTCTATTGTGTCTTGAAAAGCAAAGTTTTACAACAGTGGGCTCAAATTGAGTCTCACTTAACAGATAATGATCAGTAGGGCTATACTTGGATCCCCCAAGTCTCTAGAGTGCATAGACTCCCCTTACTAAATCTCGACCTCAACTAGTCTCAGTGGTATGAGTCCAATTTATTACTCAATACCTAACAGGTATACATAGAGGAGTTTCTCAAACCTCTCAAGCCTTCCCTGGAGTTCACAGACTCTCGGACTCTCTCTCTGTCTTTGTCTGTCAATGTTGCCTTTGCTCTGCAGGTAAGCTCAAATTCTCTGTTCTCTACAATTTCTTTTCGCTTCTCTCTCTATTTGCTCTCTTTTACTGATTCTTCTCCTCCCTTTTCTCTCTGTCTATTCGTGGCTTAAAGCCAATCTGCTTCCTGACTATTCATTTATGCTCCACGGCTCTCTAGATCTACTACCTCTATCTGCTAGAATTCCCCTGCTCTACGTCATCATCATTGTAACACTTCACAGAGAGGTGGCCACATGTTTCCTCATGAATTGAGTGTCAGTTCTTTTTGAACGGTTGTTATTTCCATTGCTCGAAGATTGCCCACGAAATTGTTCCCTCTGCCAACTCATCAGTCCTATCAGATCTCAAATCTTATCCACCTCAGCCTATTTCCCTATCAAATTCAGTCATCCATTGGATTGCTTCTCTGCTGTTGATCTAGGGCCTCTAGATCCTATGATCTCCATCCATATCACGCACGTAAGTAGCATGCCCTTTACCCATGCGATGAGAGCAATTTTCTCTCTCATCCACTGGATGCGTGCCACCTGTTGTATGGAATTGTGAGAGGCTCAGCCGAACCTGCTTACTACTTGAGGGCCTTCCGATATCATGCCGATTTTAGTGTGGGGCCCGTCTTTTGACGGAATTGGCGATTTCCATGTGGTTCTATGCTTTTCCCCGTGACCAAGTGCTTGGGGCTTTCCTTCACTGAGGGGGACGCCCTGCAATATGCGATTAATATGTATTTGAAATTGCCTCTATTTTTGGATCTGACTTCCCGTTTTGCTAGTTTGTGCCAGCATGTGGTTACCATGGGCCAACAGTTCGTGCACTTGACCGAGTGTCCTCGTTGCTCTGTGTTGACCACAAATTTCCATTGTCCAGAGGTTATTTCTAATAACCTCGACATCCATAGCACTTTAAAAATTTGGTATGAGTTTAACAGAGTTCAGCAAACTATAAGAGTGTTAGGATCCAATTTGGATCACTTTATGTACTAATTCTAATTCCCTATCCAATAGTACTACAATAGTGGTTGTTAAGGGCTATGCAACTTACTGTCTTCTATTGAAAGTTACTTTATGTACTAATGAACATTCTATCTAATGGTTAACGAGGAATGTGGAATAGTGATTTGGATAATTACTTGTGGGTAATTTGTATAAAAAAATTCTAACTCCCTGTACAATAGTACTACAATAGTGGTTGTTACCGGGGTATGTTACATAAATATCAACATATTTTTAAGTTACAATATTCATTTAAATTTATTTATTTTACATAAATCATTTAGATTTCTTTTTAAATATAAATTATTTATTACAATATTTAATTTATTTATATTTTTGTATATGAAAATATCGAGTGCATTTCAAAATTACTATATTTAATTTTTAAATATTAATTTACAAAAATAAAATAATTAATAATAATAATTTAATGAAGAGATATAGATATGATATTATATGTAAGGCTATTTTAAATTGGGTTTATGATTAGTATGTAGCATGCTTTATATATGCATGGTTTTGGAGGTTTTTAACTCTATAAACCTTTAAATTAATCTAAAGTAGCTATCAATTATATGGATTTGGAGGTTTTTAAGTCTAAACATTTAAATTAATTTGAAGTAGTTATCAATTACTTTTTACATAAAAAAATAGCAACGTGCATATTAAACTTGTTGGATATTGAATTTATTTTTTATCACCTTTTATTTTTTCTTTATATTTAGGATTCATATCAAATAAAAGAAAAATTCAAAAAATAATCAAATAACTTTATTCTTCATTGTTAATAACCATTAACTTCAGAATGATTAGTTGTTTACCAATAGTGTTTAACAAAAGGCATTACTCATAGCTCTGGGTGAACCTGCAAGTACATTCTTACAAGCACATTTATGTTATTAGAAAAAGAAAGTAGTTTATTTGTTTTATGTTTTGGAGGGTTTTATCACATATTTACATGTTTAAATAGTATAGAATTTAGTAGAGATTTTTTGGAGTCATATTTATTTGTTTTATGTTTCGGAAGATTTTATCACATATTTTCATGTTTAAATGGTCCAAAATTTAGTAGGGATTTTTTGGAATCATATGTTTTGTTTGAGTTGTAAACTCTCTACAATTTGAGTGTTCAAATGTTTTTCAAAATGCAACCAAAATCTAATTTTAAACAACAAAAATTAAGATTTAATTAAAAAAATTGTTGAATTCCAATCAAAATTCCAAAATATAACATATTTACACACTTGTTTAAAAAAATATTTTACACCCAAAAAGTGAAAAAAATGTAATAGAGATTATAGAAATTCAAATTGTCATTATATCTATTATAATTGAAAGTTTATGATTTAAAAACGTTGATTAATATAAGAAATATAATTTCTTAACGCGTGACATTTTCGGTCTTTACATTCTACCATTCTCTTGCAAATTGTAGTTCAAGAGGTGCGTGACTTAAGATGTTAAATGTATATAATTATGTTAAATGTATATAATTATGTTAAATTTATATCATTAGTTTCTCATTTGTGACTTTTTATTGTTTTGTATATTATTAGTTTCTCGTTAGTACAAACAATTTTGTTGTTAATTTTATTTATTGAAATATGAATTTATCCACATAACTCTTTTTCATGATTATATTAAAAAGTGATTTTATTAAACTATTCATCTTAAAAATCTCACCTCTTAAATTTTATACCTCTTAATATAAATACTTTATATTTAGTTTTTAAAATACATATACATGATTTTAAGTGAGTAATATATTGTTTTAATTAGTTATATTATTAGAGATAAAATATTTGAGACACTTATATAAAGTTATATATATGTGTTATATAATATTATATATATATGTTAGTTATATATATAGAATAAAACGGATTAAATAATTATATATAATATAATATTATATATTATTTATTATATATGTATATACATTAAGTGAATAAGGCATTATTTTAATTATTATTTTTAATTTTGTTATTAATGAAATTATTAATATATTAAATTTTAAATGATTAATTCCTAGTATTTTTATTTTTTTTTCCCTTGGTAAAAGTCGTAATTTCTATTAATATATAAGAAATTACATTTTGTAGATGCTAGAGCATATGCATGAGGAGGCAAGTAGCCTGTCGAGTTCAAAAAGAAAAAAAAAAGTTCAGATAAGTATGCTCCATGCAAGGATCCTATTATTAGTATCATCTGATTCCTGTACCTGTTCTCTATATAGAAAAGTTGTAACAAAAATTTTCTGTCTCTTCTCAGAGAGAGAATTAAATATCAAAATTTGTACCATATGTCTTATACAGAAGTTCAAGTGCAGTAAAATATAAGTGACATAATATATACAAAATGTTTATGCAAAAAAATGGGCCTATAGCCCATGTTCTCGGAGTTCCACAAAAGGTCTGTGATAGTGCTGGTAGAAAGTCCCATCAATCTCTTCCTGTATCAACCAATCATCGCTCTGTCTAAGTGCTACTTCTTTGGAAAGGAAATCTGCCCCCATGTTTCGCTCCCTGTAAATGTGATGACAAGTAAAAGAGTCAAAGGTAGAAATCAGTCTGCGAGCCTCATCCAAAATATGCCTCAACGTATATGCATTGCAATATGATGCTCTATTTAACCAATTGCAAACAATTTTTGGAATCCCCAAAGAGTTGTAGATGTCTGCAATTCTTTTCTAATGCAAAATGTATGAGGTGTTTTGTAGTGCATAATTCAACATAATTATTTGCTCCCCTTCCTAATCTCAATTATATTTTGATACAATGAGATTCATTCAGGTATAGTATGGCTCCTCCACCACATCCTGCCTCTTGAGTGGATCCATCAAAGTATGCCCACGGAATAGACTTGTCAATGACTTCAGGCTTGATAATTCGAGGAGGGGAATTGGGGTCCTCCTCGAGTAGGAGATCAAAGTTCGCAATGGTTCTGATCATAATAGCAGGCCAATGAGGGATCTTTGAATTGAATATAGATTGATTTCTAGCAATCCACAATGACCAACATATAAGAAGAGGCATATTTATGGCTTTGCCATTGTGGTTTTCACACCACAGACTCCAGACATCCATGATGTTCCTAACTTGCCAGTTTTTTAAGGAAGGATATTGAGCAATGATGTAGTTCCATTGATCCTTGATGATGGGGCAATTTAGGAAGAGATGTTCAGTACTCTCCTAAGCATTGCGGTAGAGATGACACCAGTATGGACTATGGAAGGTTCTCTTCATCAAATTGAGACCTGTAGGAATCTTGTCAAATAGTATATTCCACATAAGTAGGTGGGCTTGTGGAGCGGCTTTGAGTTTCCAGAGTGCTTTCCAAGTAGGATTCATATGCTAGGGTTTGTGAGGTTCCATCAACCTTAGATATCCATCCTTTGGAGAGTATGTACTGTGCTTTACGAATGCCAAGACAATCTCATTTGATCCTTTAGTTAACCGAATGTGAGCCTGAGTAAGAGCTTCTGTATAGTCATACCATTCTTACTACCATTGATTAGGAATGTCCAAATCTTGAATGGATTTCCAGGCCTGCTAAAGTACGATAGAGTTGTTATTGTCCGCTATATGGTAGATATGAGTGATGTCTCTGTTATGAAGGTGTCGTATCAACTCCACTGGTAGTCTGTGCACATTTCCATAGCCGATCCATGGGTCCGTGACTGTACGGACTACATTTCCTTCCTTGATTCTCCATGTTATTCCTTCCCGGATGAGAGGCATAGAGTTGATTACCACCTTCCAGATGTTGGATATGCTGTTGTTAAACCTATGCTGTTGTTTGAACCAGTCCATCATATCCACAGGCCAGATGTATTTTGCATGTGCCACTTCGGTCCAGAGACTATTTGTAGTAATGAGTTGCCAGCTGAGCTTTGCTACCAATGCTTTGGAGAAAAATTCCAGTCTTTTTATTCCCGAACCACCCCATTTCTTGGGTTTGGCAATTGTGTCCCACTTAAGCCATGCAAATAATCTGCCAGGTTGATTACCTTTCCAAAGAAATCTGCAACATAAATTTTGTAGTCTGTTCAGGATTCCTCTAGGGATCCATGCTAGAGTCATCCAAAACACGGGTGTAGCTTCTATCACAGCCTTAATGAGAACTAGTCTTTCTGCACGAGAGAGATATTTGTGATACCAAACATTAAGGCGCTTCTCCACCTTTTCAATAAGCCAGGTCCAATCAACAATCTTGTATCCATATGGTTTGAGCCTGAAACTCAGATATTTCAATCCGTCCTCTAGTTTCTGTAATGTGAAGGGAAAGCGCTGTGTGCTGAACACGATCTCGTGCTATGTGCATCCAAAGGCTCTAAGTGTAGACTTGCTGTCATTAATAATCATCCCCATAGCCTGTTGAAAAAGATTGAAAATATTCTGAAGGACCATAGTATCCCCAATACTACCATTTAAGAAAATGAGAATGCCATCAACGAATAGGAGGTGGGTAAGAATACAGTTCTTTGTGATCTTGATTCCATCCATATGTACCCCGCTCCATGCTGATATGATAGCTCTGCTTAGTCCTTCCATGATTAGCAGGAAAAGTAGTGGGGAGAGTGGGCATCCCTGCCTGAGTCGTCTCTCCGATAAGAAAAACAGTGTAGCCTCCCCATTTAAAAGAACACTATAAGAAACATGATCTGTTATGCAACACATTATCCATTTGATAAATGAATAAGGAAATCCAAGGTGAGTCAGTAATAGTCTGATATAGAGCCAATTTGTTCTATCAAAAGCCTTAGATAGGTCCACTTTCAATCATGCCTTTCAATTTTCTCATCTGTATTGAATGGAGGAGTTCCTGGGTCATGGCAATGGCCTCATGTATCTGTCTTTCTTACAGGAAAGTGAATTGTTCAAAGGAAATATGGTTAGATAGAATAGGCTTTAGGCGATTTGCGATGATCTTGGTAGTGATCTTATAAATACAGTTGTAGAGGGATATGGGTTTGAAGTCATTGAAAGAGGTAGGATGGTTGGATTTTGGGATAAGGTCTATAAAGGTGGATTTGATGACTAATGATAATCGACCTCCCCTTCTACAGTCCTCTACAACTTTAAGCAGGTCATCCCCTAGAATATCAGACAAAGCAATATAGAATTCAACTGACCATCCATCTGGGCTAGGGAACTTGTCTTTCTTGAACCATTTGATTGTAGCATCAAGTTCTTCCTTCAACACTTCCTTCGTAAGGTCCTCAATATCCTCTTATTCCATGAATCTTGGAAAGTGTTCTATAGTTCGCATGATTTCCATGATATTAGCAGCCCTTGGGGCCTTGTATATGATTTTAAAGTGTGCAGTGGCTAGACTAGCTAGATCCCTTTGAGTCATGAATATTTGTCCCTATTCATTTTGAAGCTCCCAAATGGTATTTATTATTCTCCTACCATTGGCAAATTTGTGGTAGAGCTTAGTATTATCATCTCCTTCATTGAGCCAGATTTCCCTACTTCGGAGTCTCCAGCTTTCCTCTCTATCCTTCAGAATTTGTGTCCACTTCTTTATGAGGGAGGAGTAGTGTTCTTTGTGTTCTTGTGATAAGAAAGTGCCATCGGAGGAGTCTTCATGAGTGACAATGGCCAGCTCTGCTTCTTGCAGTGTGTTGTCATCATTCATCTACTTCTAATGTGCCCAAGTTCTAGAGATCCCTGTTAATGCTTTCAGATTACGGAGAAACCCTTCAGAGTGATTCTCGTTTTCTTGAATAGGATGGGGTTGCCAAAATTCAGTAACCAGCTGTATGTATGATGGGTCCTTGAGCCAAGAGGCATTGAATTTATATGGGCCTTTTGTTCTCTGATTGATGTCTTCCAGCTCCACATATATAGGGTGATGATCAGATATACCCCCTGTCCCAACCCATTGCCTGATGCGACGATGGGTATTTAGTAATGGTTCTTTTATGAGGTATCGATCCAACCTTCTGGCCAAGCTATGTTCTCCACTTCTATTATTTGTCCATGTATGCTATATCTTGGTAGATGGGATGTCTACCCACTAATGATCCTCTACTAGGGTGGAGATCATATCTGATAATCCATCAACTTAAGCAAGGTGTCCCCAAGATTCATGAAATCCCAAAGAGAAATTTAAATCTCCACCAACAATGATATTGTCAGCCTGCAGAAAGTTTTAGTCTAATAAACCTGTCTAGAAATTTTCTTGATCCAAACAAGGTCCATATGCATTCATATTACGGAATTCAGATTCCAATGAGGAGGTATATATATCCGCGCCAATATATCCCCTACCTCCCCAAACATTTTTGAGGTTTACAGATTTGCTATAGAAGCCAATAGCAATGCGCCCTGATCTCCCAGTCGCATTAATGGCATGAAAAGTCCAATTCGGAGTCCAAGAATTTAGAAGGGTAATAAGAGCTTCAGCTGAACAAATGGTTTCTTGTAAAAAAATGATATCTACCAGAGCCAAAGTAAGGAGCCTCCTGAGTGCTAGTTTTTTAGGAGGGCTAGCAATCCCTCTACAATTGAAAGAAAGTATCTTCATGGAGGGGGCGGGAGAGGGCCATTCCTTGCTCTAAGGGCCCTATCAATAGTTTGCTGTCACCCAAGGGTAACCTCCTCTCCTGTCGTATGCCTGGCTCTAGTGAGGTGAGATGGGCACCCCTTGGAAGGCTTATGCGAGGTAGAGGCAACTACCAAATCCAATCCAATCGCATCACAACCTCTATCCCTTAATCTAGATCGCAGGAAGTATCTAGGAGATATAGAGGGAGAGGGGAGGGACGGTGGGGGGAGGGATGATGAAGTGAGGGATGGATGATAGGGGGCAATGATAGGGGCGGTAGGGGAAGAGAGCAATGTAGGGAGGTAGAGAGAGCTCGTCCCAGGGTACCCAAAGATAATTTCTCCAAGGATGAAGTGTAGGAGGAGGAAGATGGAGATATGAGGGGATTTGATGCAATATTATTAGTATGGGATGCAATTGCAGCAGTAATACCAGATGAAGGAGTAAAGAGAGAGCAAGATGTAGATGACATACCCAGTGGAGAGATGTCCTCCTTGGACAGATTGGTGCTCATCGGTGGAGGAGGGGATGGAGGGTTTGTAGCTGCGGTCCTCTTTTCAATGCCTGAATCAATAGTAGCCCCTTGAGTGCCTTCTGTAGTTGTATTGTTCTTCTCCAAATTTTCTTACTTTTCAGGATAACTAGGAATGTCTTTGGGTAGTTTGGCTTCCATGTCTTTTGTTTTTCTCTTGTGCTTGCGATTGAGAGGGAAGTCTTTAAACAAATTCCCAACCTTGTGGCATCTCCTGCATCGATATGGTATGCCCTCATAGTCAATCATCTATTTATGGGATGTATTCCTCCACTGTATAGTGATATGGTCCTATAGGCCTCCATAGGTATCCAGATTGATGAGAATTCTGGCATATGCCATCATGCCAGTGGTCTGGTAGGATTTTTCATATTCCATATGGGTGCCAATAGAGTTTCCAATCCGCCTGAAAATATCCTCGGACCAATATTGAAAAGGTAGACCTGGGAGTCGAATCCATACCAATCCAATGCCAATATGCTCTGTCTTCAGGTTGAAAAGAGGCGTCCATCATTTCAAAAGTACGTGGGTGTGTTCCAAATGCCAATAGGAGGACAAAACTCAATTGGTATGGCCGGCTTGAGAAAATATTAGTGCAAACCATCCCCTCATGAAAGTCTGAACAAAAGGGATGTCCACCAGATTGTGTCCCCAAACCTCAGATGCCCAATTCTTCAGTCGAGTAGCCATGTAACTCCTGCCTCTAATGCGCCCCACCAGAACCCTGTCTACAAAGTCCATGGCTTCTCCCCATTGAATGTCCTCTTCCAATATAAGAATAATATTGTCTGCCTTGGACTTGTGGCACCTGTATTTCTTCTTGGATCCTGAATGATGAGACTGAACCGAAACCCGTTCCAAATTAGGGCCCGAGGAAACAGGGATAGCGTTAGGGTTTGACGAGGTAGGGTTAGGGTTCTCAGCGACGGAAGGAAAGGAATCAACAAGTGGCGGAACAAAGGTGAAGCTACCTGAGGGTGGAGTAGAGGCGGCTGGGTGAAAATGTCCAGCCGTCGAGAGTACTATATTGACAGATGCAACTTGTGGGTCAACCTGTTGGGACGACACCTCAGAAATGGGAAAGTCCAAACTAGGGTTAGGGTTTATATAGGCCAAGATAAAACCAAGGGTAGCCGGGGAAGACGGAGGTGTAGAGAGTGACAGCCATGTGGGCGGCTCATCCAGGAGAACAATAGCGTGAGGCTGTGATGGTCTAGCAGAAGAAAATGTCTTAAAATTACTAGAGAAGCCAGAGTTATACATACCTACAAATGCAGAGTACGTGGACTGCTAGATGGAGACTGCTTCCAACGGATCTACCAAATAATCAACGACATCGAGGTCATCCATGTTGACAGCTGCACCTAGAAACAGAGGCAACCTCGAAATGCTGGCAACTGTGGTCCCAAAATGACAAACGAATGGCTTGGGATAATGACAGGAGTAACAGTCGAGCAGCAGTAGTAAATAGAAAGGAAAAACAATAGGTAAAAAACAGATAAACCCTTATACCCCTGACAGGTTGACAGGTGATATGATAAGGTGAGACCGTAGATGTTCAATTGTGCGACTATATGTCATCTGGGATAACCGAACCAGGGTGAGGGGTAGTACTGCAGTGTCAAACAATACCCTGACCCTCATCTGAACCCTTTGCATAACCTCAATCGCAGATGCTCCATCGTTGATCCCTCTCTGAAAATGAATTATAGATATTTTATTATTATTATTATTATTTATAATATTATTATTTTAATCTCATATTTTTAATAGATCATGATGTGGGCTTTCTCATTTCTTGGAATTAATAGAAAAGAAAACACATATATGGCATATAGTAAAAGTGTTATATAGAGAATAGCGTTGGGTTATTCATCATATTTGTATAAAAAATTTATGTTGAAGTTTTTTGTTGTTGTTGTTGTTGTTTATTCATTAAAAACAAGGGATAACTTAATATTTTAGTATATAAAGAAAAATCGTAGAATACTATGAATTTAATATCATTGCATGTAAATGACATAATACAGAGAACAAAGTATGATTCTAATCTAAATGTTAGAAAATTGAATTGAATCAAAAGCCATGAAATGATGATAACAGTTTAATTTCACCGCTTTGTTTCTTTTGTACTAGACTGAGATGTGATGGCAGGTCTTCCTATAAACTTACCATAAATATTTAGCGTAGCATGTTTTCTTTTTCTCTAATTGTATTTTAAATATTAATATCATATTTTTAAAATAGAGAAGATATAATATATTTCGGTTAAAAATAATTTTAGTCTTTTATTATAAATGTTTAGCTGTGTTTAATATTAATAAAATGTTGAATCTCTCTAAATTTTAAAATTTGAAAAAAATATATGAAAAATGTATTTTTTAGAATTAATCCACAAATATTTATCTCACCATTAGAAATTAACTTGTTACCAAAATATTATTTATAGATATACTTTTCCATAATAATAAATATTGTTAAAATAACAACTTAATTATAATATAAAAATCAAATTATCAACCTTCCAAAATTATAAAAATGAAGGGTATGATGTGACTATGTAAGATGACAATGGTTGGAAGCACTGAATGGGTTTAATGCATACATAACTCTTGAATGTATAGAGGGTTTCTAGCTCACTTCAACCAAAGTTTTATAAACCACATTTATTGCATGGTTTTCTCCAATCCAAACAAAAATTTGGTCAGAGGGCTTCGAACTCACTTCAACAAAGTTTGATAAGCCAAATTTATTGCATGTTTTTCTCCAATCGGAACAAACATTTTGTCAGATTTATTAGTTCATACAATGTCTCCCTAGTGTCCGAGGAGGTTTTCCAAAATTTACGATATATCATTTCTTCAACCTTATTTGATAGTGATGAAAATTTCCTTTGCATGTGATATAGATTTATTGATGTCAGATAAAGATTACTTGCTCATTCGGACACATTTAGCTTCATTAACATTTGGATGAGAGATTCTAGAATAAACCAAGGAGTTAATTGACATTTTATATCACTAGTTGTCACCGTGTGATTCAAAATCAACCAAGGAGGTAATTGACATTTTATATCACTAATTGTGACTATGTAAAGACACCGTGATTCAAAATCATTTAAATTTATAATATTATAACACTGTTAGTGAGGATATGATAGAATTTATGTACTTTAGCTTATCAATCAATAAAATGACCAATAACATCTTCATTTTGTAGAACACATGAGATTGGAAACAAAATCAAATGTATATTAATCAATCTCAATAAATGATGTACAATGTGTACATATTAATACACAGAAGAAACAATTGAATTAGTTCCCTGAAGTTCTTGGACTCCAATAACTACCCAAATTGACCCAAGGTTAATCCCACTGATTAGCTATCTAACATTCCCCCCTTAATCCCAAGGGATATACAAAAGTCCAAGAACGAGAGCTCAAAATGAAAAAATACATCTCAACCAAGAGTTGAATGTCTATTAGAAAATGGTTTTTAAGGATGACCACAAACCAATATGGGAGAACTCAAGGTCTCAACCAACACCAACTTTGGAACCTTCATAACAGTTCTCAAAACAACCAAAATGTAGTTTTAAGATGACCACAAACTCTGGAACTATCACAACAGTTCCTTGAACAATACGAAACATGGAAGTGCTCAATCAACTCAACTTTGACTCAGGCTCACTCGATAGCTCGAACTCGAACATGTAGCAAACCATAAAATATTCCCCCTTTCGGATACAAGGTGAGAAGAAATCTTCATCACTGGAAGGCTAGTCATCACTTTGGAACATATTCTTCGATAGGCCATATAAATCTTCTTGGTTGTTTTCATCCAATCCCAAGAAGCAATCCATCCGAAATTTACCTTGTCTCTTGCAGTAGACTTCTTTCTGGAACATCTATTTGTATGGTGATTTCTCTTTCTGCAGTGCTCACATGGGTGAAGATCAAAACACCGATATTTCATATGTCAAACTCTATTACACTGTTTGCATCTATCGACTTGTTCTAGAACAACACCATCCAGAACTCCAGTGCTTCAAAACTGTACGGT
The DNA here is from genome assembly GCA_000404065.3 of Pinus taeda. NCBI lineage: Eukaryota > Viridiplantae > Streptophyta > Pinopsida > Pinales > Pinaceae > Pinus > Pinus taeda. The sequence continues at coordinate 15,033 of APFE030289888.1, forward strand.
TTAGTAAAATATGGTATGTGAAAATATACATCTAGAATATCTTCTTTGTAACCCAAACCATTTCTGTGTTTATTATGTCTAATCTCTTCCCATGGCCTTATGAAACTTTTGGAATATCAGGCTTCTCATAAGAACTTTCAGCTGCATCCAAATTTTCTTTTGAAACCACTGCATTACTCTGATCATTTTTCGATTGATGATCAAGCTCAAACAAACTGTTATTCTAAAAAATAACAGGTTCATAATTCTCCTTTTGTAGTTATTCTCAGTGAAACTAGGATTTTAGCTTCAAAAATTCAATTTTGCTTTTTGCATTTTGCAAACAAGAGTGGATGTGAGAAAGCATGTCCTTTTTGTCTTGGAAACCCTTATGAACTTTGGATGACATTAAACTGCGTAATAAATATAACAAATAATTAACTTTGGTCATTTTCTCCAACAATCAAGTTTGAAAAAAAGGGGTGTCGGCTAACACAAAAAATGCACCCAATATAAACAATTTTACAATGAATTGACTGGGTGTTGGGTTCACCAAATATGCACCCGTTTACAAAGAAAATTAAAAAATAAAGTGATTATATAGCTACAAAAACACAATTTGTAACTCTTATATTTTCTCCATACAATGAATACCATGAAAACTCAAGTTTGTTGTGAGTTATATCCAATGTGCATCAGTTGCAAATTTCTCAAATAGTGACATGCTTAGGGTAGCCAACTGATGGGAACTGAAATCATGTTCACAACCTCCAAAATACCAAAATCATGTTCACAACCTCCACAAATATCTCGCAAAATTAGCTTTAAATATATATATATTTTCAAAATTATCTCTATAAAAATTTGAACTTGAGAGTTTCAATATGCCAATAACTATATAAACTTATATATAAACTTCACCAACCAGAATGTCATTTTACCTTATTGCTTTTATATCCATAAACTCTACCTCCAAAAATATCTCCCAAAATTAGCTTTTAAAAAAATATCTTTCAAAATTGTCTCTATAAATATTTGAACTTGAGACTTTCAATAAACCAAATAACTATATAATCTTCACTAAGCACAATGTAATTTTCCTTTCTTGATTTTGTATCCATAGACTCTGTTACTTAAACTTTAATAAAAACAAAATCAAAACTTGATGTCATTCCCCAAAATCTCCTTTTATCTACTTGCCACCAATCAAAATTTCTCCATTTAATGAAAATAAGAGAAAATTACTCCTTTTAATGAAAATAAGAGAAGGAAGGAGCAAGCCTTACCACTTGTTTTATCTTGGCTCATTTTTTGTAAAGTATTTTTGTTTTTGTTTTTTTTACTTCACATAAAAATTACTTTTTATCTTGGCTCCTTTTACGTAAAGTTTGTTGGTTGAATTTAATATTTTTAATAATGAATTTTACATGTGAACATTATGGAGGCATCCTGAGAGTTACTCACTCTTGGGTAGTTTTTATTCATTTCTCAATTTAAAGAAAACTTTTGCAGCTTTATCAAAAATTAGTGTTCACATTAGAAATTATTATTTAAATAATTTTCAAATTTAACCACAATTATTTCTAATAGTCACTGACTCACTGGTCTGAGATTTCACACTGGTCTGAGATTTCACTGCAAAATTCTCAGAGTCCCCTTCACACTCGGCTACAATCTACATCAACCCAATATATAAACTAAAAAAATCTCTTTTTTAAATCTAGGACAACTAGAAAATTGACCACCCTTCAATTAAAAATTTAATTCAAACCATCAAAAAATACATATCTTTCATTTTAAGTATCCTTCAGAAATCGTTCAGTAAAAACTTTATATCCTTAAAAAATCTTTCAGTAAAAACTCTAGTTTGTAGTAAATGTAAATATTATCCTTCAGAAACTTTACTTACTGTGATTAAATTCTTTTTTACTATTGTAAATGCAAATACTATCCTTCAGACATTTTACTATGATTAAACTCTAGTTTACTCTAGTACATGTAAATACTATCCTTCATTTCACTATGATTAAACTCTTGTTTACTCTAGTACATGTAAATACTATCCTTCATTTCACTATGATTAAACTCTTGTTTACTCTAGTACATGTAAATACTATCCTTCAGACATTTTAGTGTGAATGCAAATACTATCTTTAAAAAATTTCACTATAAGTAAACTCTTATTTGACGCAGTAAATGAAAATAAAGACTCCCAAAATTAAAATAACAAGTGGCCCTTGGGTGCATGGAACTTTGACTTTTAGCAAACAATCCAACAATTATTGGTATTCGACTCAGTGTTGAAATTTTTTATTGAGAACAATAAGCACTCAAAACTCCAACATGTATTCTAACTTCCGAGGATATGTTAAAAAAAAACTTTATACCACTAAATTTCTCCAACCTTCTTTCATTATGACAGAAAGTTATAAAACTTACAAAGAGTCAATAGTTTGGGTGTCCCACTCAGCTAACCTTATGTTGCATCACAACCTTCATGCTCTGCATCTCCTTTATGCCATAGAATTTAAATACATGGAGTTTAGAAACAACTCAACTAGGGCTTTGATAACGTTCAAATTAACCTCTGAAGTCCCAGATTCATTCTATTTGATAGAGAAAATTAACCATGCTCTCATTCAAGAGATCATCTCACCTGCTCTGATACCACTGTAGAACACATGAGATTGGAAACCAATTCAAATGTATATTAATCAATCTCAATAAATGATGTACAATGTGTCCATATTAATACATACATGAAACAATTGAATTAGTTCCCCAGAGTTCTTGGACTCCAATAACTACCCAAACTGACCCAAGACTAATCTTGAGGATTAGCTATCTAACACATTCTATAGCCAATTAAATTACAGAAAAATATATTAAAATATTGTCAAGTAATACTAAATTTCATTATGCAAAGTTAAACTATGAAAGTTTTTAGTCAAACCCAAACTAATATAGATTTGACTAAAAACTAAATGCAATGAATGCAATATATAGGCACAGGATAATAACTTATTGAGTATATGGAGTAGCTCTCGATAACAAGGAAATATTAATGTTGATTTCCTGCAAGGAGAAGATGTTAAACATTACCATTGATTACAGTAAGAAAATTTGCACGTGTACTTGCTACAATACTGTCATTCAATGAATGATCTCAAAAATGACAAATTTGACATGAGTGCCAATTATTCACCGCATCAATAACTTGGAAAAAGGCTTAATGGATCCAACTATATTTCTCACATACTTTCCTTCATTAATATAATTTATCACTTTCTTTTCTTTTTCTATAATGTAGCTAATGACTAAATGTTAGTTTAAGTAGATAAAACCTGTGGATCTCATAGTATCTATGTCAATTTTAGTGACATGATCGTTCTCAACAACAAAATTTCATGCAATTTCCTTGGTGTCTAACAGTAGTACAAGAAAAATAAAAAATAAGAAGATGGAACCTATAGATACTTGTTCGGTCCATAAAATGATTAAAAAAAAAGAGAGATGCAAAATTAAACTGAATATTTCTATGGGTAGTTTATGTATATTCAATTTCAAGTTTAGTCAAGTATCAATTTGGTTGTGTTGTTATTGAATTCATTAAAGGATGTAATCAGGAAATGTGGTAGTGTTTTATTTGCATTCAACATTATGTGATTTGGTGAAGGTTTCACTACCTAGGCGTCCTTGCACCATCCCTTTGCAGCATGTCTTATATATATATATATATATATATATATATATATATCTATATATTCTATTTGTATACTATATTCAATGACAACAATCTATACTTTTCTCATCATTAATATCATTTATAAATTAATATAATCAAAAGACTATCATCAATAAGACTAAAATGTTTCTTTTTGTTAATAAAGATGATAAATTTTTCTATTACATCAGATCAAAAGGAGGATTACATAAAATGTGTGCCATGTGTATACTAGTCTTCTTCTGAGGAAACCAAACTAGTCACACAACATGATTTTCTTAGTCCATAGAAATATTTTAAGATTGAAATAAAAATTGTAAAGTATACAATACTAAGCATTCCATAACATACATTACTTGACAACAAACTTCCTCCTATTGAATAAGATACCCAAAATTTAGCAAAGCATAGCAACATAATTTAAGTGCATGACTAATCATTTGAATGGCGAATTGACCTGTATGGTAATAGGTGGACTAGGTTCTTACGTTCTATTAGTGAACTCTAGATTTGCCATGACTTTACCTAGTTAAGCCACCTTCAAGTCTAGCTTCCTTATTTTCTTTTAAGCCTCGCTGACCCAGAGAGGAATGTCTTATTGTTCATCTAGACTAAAACTCCCCCCATTATATTATTTAACTGTGAATATATATCCATTGATTATATATATTTTGTGGTTCTAGTTTTGTTTGTGCCCATATCAAGTATCCAACTACAAAGTTGAGTTACCACCTCCTCATTCGAGATAAATAGTCATTATATGTAAGCTTCTCACTTAACATTCTCTATTTCTCACTGGAATAAAGGAGAAGTGTGAAAGTGATAAATTCTAGCTAAATTTTCAATTATTTCCTAAGCCCTAGAGGTGGAGGGTACCATTCCATTGTGATGATCCCTCTTGCACCTATATTCTCTTCCTCTTGCCATGAGTCTAGACTAAAAGGACTCATAAATTGAGCAAACAACAAGAAAATGGAAAATATTTTTCTAAACAAAGAAAGGGAGAAGACCAAGAATGTTAGGTCCCTATACTACTAGTGTAACCCCTTATTGTTATTAGTACAATCCCCTTATTATATTGTTGTACCCATGTAGTCCCCATATTGTTATTATTGTGCCCCATAGAATCCCACTATTGTTATTATTGTTCCCTTACATTATTATTGTTATGTCGGCTCTGATTATATTATGACCCATTAGACTCCTATATATAGAAAGGAGGTCTTGTCATTTGTATCATCCAAGAATTGTTCATTTGTGTAATGTAAGGAGGTTTCCCCCTTAAAGAGGTTGGTTTCTAAGGCATTGATCTATATTTTTCTATCTTTTTGTGAGTTGGTTTCATAACATTTGGTATCAGAGCTTTGGATTCTAGGGTTTCACTACTCCAGACAGGTCATCGTGGCATTTTCACTATACCTTTTTTGCTACGAAGTTTCACAAGCTAAAACAAAAATCTATTTGAGAAGAAATCGGTCTGAACCTTGGATCTGAATTCCAGATCTTGGCTCGCTATATTTGCAGAGATATGATTTGATTAAGTTAGGGTATTTGAAAGCTCCATAATTTCATCTCAGACAGGTCATCGTGGAAGTTTCACTATAATTGTTTTTCTACGAAGGTTCATACTCAGAAATTAAAACCCATTTGAGCCGAAGCCTTGGTGAAGCTAGGATCTTAATTTCAAATCTTGTATTGCAATATGTTTGTGTAGAAATTCTCTGTAGATTAAATTGATTATGCAATGTACTAAAGCAAAATACTTAAGCTACTTCTACAATCAAACTTGCAGAAGCTTAATTGATTTTGAGCAAGATCAAATAGAACACATATAACAGAGAATAAGAGTCAATAACACATGAAACATAGAAGAATACTCTGGGGAAATCCTCAGCTAAAAACCCCACTATCTGTATTATCATACAAGTGGAAATATCTCAGGATTACATAAAGATTTAGCTCACAAGCTATCCAACTCTCAGCACAATCCCTCACTGTTACTCATGGACAGAATAGACAAAACATCTGCCTTCCTTAAGTCCTCCAAGCCTCCTATTTCCTTGCATAGTTTCTCCTGGGTCCTCCATCTGCAACCTGTGTGATTCTCACCTCACACACAACAATGACCTCTGAAATAACTACAGAATCCTAAAGGAGTGAATTCCTTTTGCATGGATGAGTTTCCTTTATAGGAAAATTCCTCCAATTGATAGTATACTGTCCCTTCCTTTAATCTCAACTGGGTCTTTCTCTGAATTGACATGCATGAGTTATTTATGAGAGAATATTCAGTTATCTGGAGATCACTAATTGCATGCATGCATGCATTAACTTACTGAACTCACAATTAGTTCCTCCAACTAATTTAACTAATTTAACTGGACTTAACTTAGTTAACTGAGCTAACTAATTACAACTCAAATACAACTCATCCTTATCTCCTTAATTAAGGGATAACTTCCTCAATCAAAGGGATAATTGTTTTATGTCTTCACAAAGACTTCATGTTTGATTTTCTCCAACTAATTAACTCAAGATGAATTAATTAATTATTTTTCAAATGGCTGCTGGGATCAAATTCGAATTTTAATTCTCAATTTTAATTCAGGGACTAATTAAAATTGGAATATATCCTAAAATGATATTTATAGCAATGCTATTTTTAGCATTTCTATTTTATCATTCCTTTTTGCTATTTTCCACGCTGGTACCTAAAATGTTATTGATATAAATGCTATTTATAGCATTTCTTTTTGCTATTTTCAACACTTACTCTCAACAAGAAAGGAATTCAACTTGAACTTGATCCTGAACCTTTGGAATGTTATGCATGCAACACTTCTCTCAAGTGTTGTTTCTCCAATAACTCCATAAACAAAATTATCAAACCTAAATCAGAATGATGCCTTTGTCATCAAAGTCTTTGACTGTTATTGCCTTTGTCAACTGAAAAATCTGCAACTCTGTGCTCTTCAGTATCTGACTACTCTAGCCTCTGTCACTTTGATCTCTGACTACATCAATCACACTGATTCCACCTACTACATCCGTGCTAGTGTTGGTCCTATCTCCCAGCACTGCATCTGCACTGCATCTCCTCTCATCATGTTGCATCATGTTTCCCACTGCTGCACTGCAACTCAGTTACTGGGAAGTAAGTAACTGATCTCCCAATTGACCTCCCTGTTGGGCTAGAAACACCCTGTGATGTTGAAGCTCCCTCTATCGCTGACAAGTGCTCCCTCTCTGACCTCTGCACTACTGCAAAAACTCCCTTCATCTTGCACTGTTGCACATCTCTCTGTTCCATCCCATATTGGTGCAACACTCTTGTGCCTCTCACATTGTTGTAGCCTACTAGCTATGTGCTGTCTTGGGACTCCTGCACTGTAGCTCTCTCTGCTGCTCCATCTGCATTCATCTCTACCCACTAACCCAGTCCTGCTACTCCTCGTCGAGGCTCCTGTAGCAAGGTCTAATCAAAGAGGTTGGGTACCTCAAGGATCCTATGCCTATTTCAGCATTCTTGGGACTATCACTTCACATCGCCCCACCTCACACCTGGAGGTATGGCTGCATGTGATCCTTCTGCTGACTTCTCTAATTGTAGCTCTTCCATAATTGTTTGAGACTTCTTATGGTGCTGCATGTTGAGAGGTAATGTACTCTCCCTCTCAACCACTAAGTCTCTAACATTTTCCTTGCTCCTCAAGGCTGTGCATGCAACACCAATCGGTCTCATCTTTCCCGCTATCATGAAATTTTCTAGAAAAAGAGCTGATTTTAAATCAACGATATCTCCCTCATCTGAACTCCGATTCAGCTGATTTTTTTCTTTTTTAATTTGGGTATTTTTTGCAAGGAATCCTGATCCGCTATTTGTTTCTAAAAACTTTGCACAAAAATTTTAAGATCTGCTTTGAAAACTCGTGGTCGACTTTTTTTTACTTCAAATTTTCTTCTTCATATACTGCTCACTACTTTGATCACCTTCGCTCTGATACCATGTAGAAATTTCTCTATAGATAAGCTAGCTTCGATACCATGTCGAAATTCTTTGTAGATTAAACTGATTATGCAATGTACTAAAGCAAAATACTTAATATACTTCTACAATCAAACTTGCAGAAGCTTAATCAATTTTGAGCAAAATCAAATAGAACACATATAGCATAGAATAAGATTCAATAACACATGAAACACAAAAGAATACTCTGGGGAAATCCTTAGCTAAAAACCTCGCTATCTGTATTATCATACAAGTGGAAATATCTCAATATTACAAAAAGATTTAGCTCACAAGCTATCCAGCTCTCAGTACAATCCCTCACCGTTGCTGATGGACAGAATAGACAACACATCTACCTTCCTTTAGTCCTCTAAGCCTCCTATTTCCTTGCGTAGTTTCTCCTGAGTCCTCCAGTTGTAAACTGTGTGATTCTCACCTCATACACAACAATGACCTATGAAATAACTGCGCAATCCTGAAGGAGTGAATTCCTTCTGCATGGATGAGTTTCCCTTATAAAAAAATTCCTTCAATTGATAGTACATTGTCCCTTCCTTTAATCTAAACTGGGTATTTCTCTGAACTAACATGTATGAGTTATTTATGAGAGAATATTTAGTTATCTCGAGAATACTAGTTGCATGCATGCATGCATTAACTCAATGAACTCACAATTAGTTCCTCCAACGTTTTGGAACTAATCTAACTAGACTTAACTCAGTTAACTGAGCTATCTAATTACAACTCAAGTACAACTCATCCCTATCTCCTTAATTAAGGGATAAATTCCTTAATCAAAGGGATAATTGTTGCATGTGTTCACAAAGACTTCGTGTTTGATTTTCTCCAACTAATTAACTCAAGATGAATTAATTAATTATTTTTCAAATAGCTATTAAGATCAAATTCAAATTTTAATTCTCAATTTTAATTCAGGGACTAATTATAGTTGGCATATATCCTGAAATTCTATTTATAGCAATGTTATTTTTAGCATTTCTATTTGATCATTCCTTGTTTCTATTTGCCACACTGGTACCTGAAATGCTATTTATAGAATTTCTACTTTTAACATTTCTTGTTGCTATTTTCAATAGTTTGGAGATATAATCTGAGGAATTTAGGGTTTTTGCACACTCCCGAATTACATTATAAACAGGCGAACTTAGGAAAATCATCATAACTTTCTCTATGAGAATCATATTGAAATTTCATAAGAAGCTACAGAAAGAGGATAGACTGTACTTTTCTATTTATCGCTTTTAGGTCCAAAGGTCGAAATAGTAACACGTGGCACTTCATACAAGTTCGCTCTAATGAAAGAGTATATAAGGAGGTCATCTTGGTAGGTGGGGCATAACTCTTTCTTGGAGAATCCAATTTCGATCAGACTAGTGGCATTGGAAAGAGGGAACGGAGGGATACTACAGATCACAATTTCACACCTTGGAGATCCAAAATTACAGAGTTACAGTGATTTCAATATTGAGATCCCTACAAAGTGAAAATATGTGTGTAGTATTTTTAAATTTTTTCATAAGTTTGGTTTAAAAAAATAGTTTGAAGGAATTAAAAGGGCATAGTGAAGCATTATTATCAGTAATTGATGCCCCAAAGAAAGAAAATGGAAACACCTAGTAAGCAACCTGAAATCTCTAACATGTATCATGAAGAAGAGGAAGAAATGCAATATGATATATCAAATTTAAGAGACCAAGTGCAACAAATTTCACTCACACAAAAAGTAATAGAAGCTAATATGGATGGTTTAAAGAAAGACGTAGAAGCTAAGATGTATGGAGTGGAAGCTAAGTGTTGGGTGCGGACCCTGATTATATTATGTATTCAAAGGTTTTAATCAGATGTATACCCCAGGAAGACTCTACATCCCTCCCGTGGGGGTCCAGGGGGGCTAATCCCCCTCAGTTGGGGGGTTCGGGGGCAGCGCCCCGAAAGCTAAAAATAGATCTAAAATTTCCTTGTCAAAATCTAGTAATTTCTAGTCAATCCAGGCCATTCATTAGGTGGATGATCTGATGGTAGAAGTTATGTTTAGTTTAGGGTTTTTTGCTCTGGAAGGAAACCCCTCACTATATATGAGGGAATTATATTGCGCCTATGTATATCTGTATTTCTGAGTGAGTAAGAGAGAGGATATTGAGAGCAAAGAGGGTGTTACAACAGATTTTCTGTAGGTTGTATCTCTTCAGTTTATTAGATAATATAATAAAAGAAGGACTAGCTGTTTCTCTGTGGATGTGGCCCAATCTAGGTGAACCACGTATATCTATGTATCTCTTGTTTTATGTGTTTTTTTTGTTTATATTTCTGCAATATTTTATGTGTTCCATTGCTCTGTAATATATAATGTTCCAACAATTGGTATCAGAGCCGAAGGTCTATTTGGCTAATAAACTCGTAGGAAAGAAGGGTTCCTGGTTTGAGTGGGAGAAATGGTAGAAGATGGTAGGTTTAGGGTAAAAAAATTCAATGGCCAAAACTACCAACTGTGGAAGAGGCAGATGGAAGATTATTTGTATCAGAGAGATCTGTACCTACCATTGAGCAGAAAGACAAAGAAATCGTTGAGTATGATAGACACAGAATGTGATATTCTCGATAGAAAGGCACTTAGAACAATACGGTTGTGCCTAGCGGTGTCGGTAGCGTTTAATATTTCAAAGGAAATGACAATAGAGGGTTTAATGTTGGCATTGGCCAAACTATACAAAAAACCTTCGGCCTCAAATAAGGTATTTCTTATGAAGTGTTTATTTAATATGAAGATGTCAAAAGTTGGATTTTTTGTAGACCATTTAAATGATTTTAATATAGTTACAAGTCAGTTAATTTCTATAGGGGTAAATTTTGATGATGAAGTTAGTACTTTAAAGTTTGATGATGTTGTCGGTGCAATCCTTAGCGAGAAAATGTGATGGGAAAGCTCCAGTGAGACATCAGGCAATGCTTTGACTGCAAAGACTGGGGGAATAAAAATGGAAAGAGGAAAGAGCCCAGGATATTGCAGTAAGTCAAGAAAAGGCAGATCCAAGTCTAGATCAGGGATAATGTGCTGGAAATGCAAGAAGAAAGGACACTTTAAGAAAGACTGCAAGTCTCGGAAGGGAAAAGAAGGAGACGCGTAGCAAGAAAAAAAATGTGAAGTGAATGTAATAGGTGATGTGTTGCAAGATGCTTTAATTCTTTTATTAGAAAATATTATTGATGCCTCGGTGGTAGATTCAGGGGCCTCATTCCATGCCACACCTGATAGGAAACATTCTCATGATTATGTCCAAGGATATTTTGGACAGGTTCGATTGGGTGATGATAAACCCTGTAAAATCATTGGAATAGGTACAGTTTTCATAAAACAACAAAATGGAAATCAGTGGCTATTGAAGAAGGTAAGGCACATTCCAGATCTGAAGAAAAATCTGATTACAATAGTGCAGTTGGGAGGTGTAGGTTGTGTAACTAATTTCACAGATAAAACCTGGAAAGTCACTAAAGGATGCCTGGTAATAGTGAGAGGAAAGGTTATATTTCTAATTTTGTTAATGCTTTAACCTCTATTGGAGAAGATATGAAATTGTGGCATCATAGGCTTGGGCATATGAGTGAGAAGGGGATGCAGATTCTTCACTTAAGAAATTTATTGCCAGGTTTGAAGCATGTTGATTTAAAATTCTGTGAGAATTTTGTTTATGGAAAATAGAAGAGAGTCTGATTCCTTAGAGTTGGGAAAGAAAAGAAGAGTGAAAAATTAGAGCTTGTACATACAGATGTATGGGGACCTGCTTAGGTATCATCTCTTGCTGGCTCTTGTTATTATGTTACTTTTACTGATGATGCAACCAGAAAAACCTGGATTTATTGTATTCGAAATAAATCTGATGTATTTGATACTTTCAAGAAATGGAAAGCTTTGGTTGAAAATGAGATAGGAAAAATGTTGAAGTGTCTCAAATCACATAATGGAGGTGAATATTGCAGCAAAGAGTTTGATAGGTACTATTCATAGAATGGAATTCATAGAGAGGAGATAGTTCCAGGAACACCACAAGAAAATGGCATGTCAGAAAGGATGAACAGCACAATCATGGGGCGTGCAAGGTGCATGAGATTGCATGCAGGATTGCCTTTACAATTTTGGGTAGATGCTATAGATACTGTTGTTTATCTAATAAATAGAGGGCTTTCAAGTTCCTTGGATGGTGGTATTCCGGAGGAGGCATGGATAGGTAAAAAGGTAAACTACTCTTTTTTAAAGACTTTTGGTTATGAAGCCTTTGTCCACATTAACAAAGAAAATAGAACAAAGATTGAGGCAGAACCAAAGAAATGTACCTTTATTGGATATGGTGTTAATGATTTTGGTTATCACTTGTATGATTACTAAAAACACAAAATCATTAGGAGAAGAGATTTCATATTCAATGAAAAGGTTTTGTATAAGGATTAGATGCAGGAAAAGAAATAGGAAAAAGAAAATAAAGAATACACAGTGCTTGACATTCTTCATCCCAACAGAATGTCACATCCTTCTTTAGTAGTTTTTCCATGGGCATGGTAATTTGAGCATAAAATTTGATGAATTTTTTATAGTTTCCCATGTGTCCTAGCATCACGCGCAATTGCTTGATGTTCCTACGGGCCTCCAAGTTCACAAGCACTGCAAACCTTGCAAGGTCAACCATCAATCCTTGTTCGCACACAAATGACCCAGCAAGATCCCAAAAGTAACACAGAATATATGTTTTTTCAAATTCAGCTCTATCTAGTACCTTCGACATGTATCTAACATAAGGCATAGACTTGCTACATGGTGCTTCACTAATCCAAACACCATCCAGTCATCAAAATACTCTTCCAAGAACTTATGACTGACTTCTTTGAATTCTTCTATGACTACATGGGAAAATATTGCAGGCACATTCTTCAATCCAAACAGCATAACAGTATACTGAAAGCAACCCCACTATGTCACAAAGGTGGTTTTGCTTCTATCCTCTGGAGAAATATTATTTTGATGATACCTGAAAAAACCCATCAGTAAAAGGATATGCCTCCTGCCCTTCAACATTGTCCAACACTTCATTTGTAAATGACGCCAGAAATGGATCATCAACACATACATCATTGAGCTTCCGCAGATCTATGCAAATCCTTATTTCTCCCTTTTGTTTCTTCTCTTCAACCACCATGGGGCTCACCCAATCAAACACTTCAATGGGTTCAATAATGCATGCCTCTAACATTTTATCCAACTCTTGGCGAACTTTTTCATTATACTTAGGGTAAGGTGATAAGACCTTTGTTTAATAAGCTTCACGTCTAGCTTCAATGTGATCTTCATAACACCCAAATCACAAATTATGCCCTTTAAATATGAAAAATAAGTGTGTAAGAGATCCTAGTATTCATGAAGTAATTCAACAACTTTGTCTACTGTAGTGTTGTCCCAATAGTATCCAATCTTCACAAACTTCAGTTCTTCTTCAGTGCCAATTTTTACTTGCTTGGTTTTCAAAGGTGTAGAGATGTCTGGGTTGTCTATTTGTGGAGCTTCTACTTTGCAATGTGCTTCTATCTCCGGAATATTGATATTCCTCGAGTCTTCTTCCTCTTCTTCAACAGTCACATTATAGCATTCCAAGATGTGGTGCACCTAGGTACTCCAGTCTAGTTAGGTCCATTCCATCGGTTTCATCGATGTCCTGAAGATAACTACTTTAATTTCTTAAAGAACTTCATCGATGCTTCTAAAGTTGTCTTCAAAGCTAAAAGTCAATAAGAGGCCTTCCTTCAATGCATCCTATTCCACTGTGCCATTACAGAGCTTTGTTTCAAGGTACCAGCTCATGGGGATTTCATCTAAGGTACGACAAAATATATGTACCCATTCGGGCTGCAGTTCTATTCCCCATGCCTTAGTCCATTTTTCTAGGTGATCGCATGGATTATCCCCTCCATTGTACTTCTCAGTCATTCTGGTATTAGTATGCCCAAATCGTAGCTTCATCATTCTCCTGTAATCTCACTATCCAACAAAGCTATCCTTATGTGTACCCCACCATCACGCAGGCATAGCATGCAGAGCCAATTCTAATGCTTGAAAGTTGTCATCCTTAGGGACTTCATGCTCAAAATCATCTAAAAACATATCTACATTAGTCAAACAATCATAATAAGGTAAACTTCATACCTATAAGGAAACACAGCGCAGCGATTTTGTCAGCATATTTCATCATAATGTAGAAACTTCATGTAATTGATTCTACCAATGTTCTAATTCCTCATCTGAATCAGAAGTGCAAGATCTGTCGCAATCCCATTGCATCCATCTATCATTGGATTGATCCAATCCTAATCGCACACTGTTATCTTGTAGATTTGGTCTAGCTCATCGTCACTTTCCACATAATTGCGGACTAGTTCAGTGTAGTGCACCCCTTCTATAGGATCTAGTGGCACTATAACCTAAGAAAAATTCTTTCAAATGACATTTTCCTCTTCTTTAGATTAATGACCCCATTCATATCAATAGCCAATTTGATTCCCAGTAGCACAGGGTAGGGATTACAGTCATTGATAATTTCTATAACTTCAAAGTCATCTACTGCACTCACACCATCAATATAAACCATTATTCCATATAAGCATCCCATGGGGATGATTTTATGCTGATTCACCATCCTGAGCTGAATTAGAGACCACTGTAGTGTAGGCCCCCCCATCCTTTCCCCTGTCTATTTTGGTAGGACATTCATATCGGACCCCAAATCGAAAATGACTTGGTCCATTTTATAGTCTCTTATCTACGCTATTAGCCACGTCTCTTGCCTTGTGCGTGCCTTATTCTTACCAATTTTTCTAACCACGCATTGCTCCGAAGGAGTCTTTTTCAAATTGGCGCACTTGTCTATTAGGTCCTACAATTATTCCATAGCCTTCCTGTCACGTAGTAACTTTATGCAAGTCTCCAAAAAGGTAGTGAGTATAGAAGGATCAACCTCTAATGGCACACTAGTTTTCTACATCTTGTCCTAGCTTCCTGAGGTGGAGGCCTTAAGGAAGCTATTCTTGGATTCCATGAATGTTTCCTTAGCATGATTAATATCAAATCGAACTTCTTTCTCTCGAGCTTTGCAGACCCATCCATCATCTTCAAGTTGCTTACCCTTATCTATGCCAATTGTCATACCACTTCATAGTGCAATATTAATACTCACATCCTCCTCGCGGGGTTCAGCCCTCATCATTTGTAACTTCCGTTGGGGCTGCTAGGGATGGGATTTCTTCTCTTGCATTGTAGCTATCAACACCAGACATTCTTCCATAGCATGTTTGAACTGTATGCAGTATGGACATGAAGGTTATGTAGGATTAGGATAATATTGCATGAAGTGGCTTGACTGTCCACAATTGTAGCAGATAATTTGACCATGGCCTCTACCAGGTCCACCTCCTTGCTATCATCCTCAGCCCTGAAAGCCCCCATGTGCTCCTTCGGCACCTTGATCTGGAGGTTGAGTTTCTTCTTGCATGTGGTAATTAGGGGTTCCTTCCATCATCAACTCATAGCTTTAACAATGGTGCTCATCATGACCCACAAATTTATAGAAATTATAGAATAGTTGCTGAGGTGTCTAGACAAACTTCTGAAGCAAGTGGAAGTTATCCATCACATGTTTCCTAGTGACTTAACAAATGACACACAATACTGAATCCCCCGTGCTCGGCGCTGGTGGTGCTTTTGGCTTTAGGGGAATTTCCCCCCTGTAATATAATTCACGTACATAGGACAACGATCTTTATCATGCCTATGGCCCTTGCACTTCAAACACCAAACTTGTGTGTGCATTTCAGGCTTAGTCTCCTTATATTTCTTCAAAATCTATAACTCTAGGTGTAGGCTTGCTAATTGCGAGTGGATCTGTTGTACCCCTAGGTTTGTATCTTGAATAGGTGATTCATGCATCATCATTGCGATCTCCAAGGCTTCTAACTGTGTTTCTATCTTCTATTGTGATACATAAATTCTTAAATGGGGAAAAAGCGATGCGATGAATGAGTCTCAATTTTGGCTATCAGAGATTTGCATGTTGGCCTATCTGATATGGAACTTTAACCTTTGATCAAAGTCCCAAGGCATTTCCTCAGCCTTCATCATGATCTCTTTAAATTCAATTATCGATTGCACCTCATATTTATGCTTACTTAATTCTTTGTTCAAAGTTGTTTGAGTTTCTACCAGCGATGCATGAGGATTGTCAACACAATACTTAATGTACTAGGTTAGCACGCGATCCTAGAAGGTGGTAACCAACTATTCCTTCTTTATATTATCATCAGAGATTTGTTGTGATGTCCAAACAACTTTCACAACAAACCAAAACTACTCTAGATCTTCACTTCCTATGCCCTTGAAAATTGACATCTTCATTGCAGTCGCCATGTTGAATGGTGGTGGTGGAGGTATGGCTGAAGGTTTATGTGGTGGAGGTGAAGGTGGAGGTGGAGTGGATGGATGATGTGTTCTAGGAATACCCTAAGTTATTAGCTGAACAACACTTAGCAACATATTTTGCACCACCCCTTCATTGTCACTCGAAGGAGGTCTAATCAATGGGCTATACTCTAGTCCTTAGTCTTCATGATTTCTAAGGAATCTTATACTTGGTGTAGCTCCAAATATCAAGGTAGTGGAATTACGTACATTTCGCATAATATCATTTTAATCCAAGTATTCAATGACCTTAAATACTTACATCGCGGTCCCTTGAAGAATCTATGCTCTACTTCACTATAGCTGACTGACTTGTCAACTGCAAATTCCGTAACAAATCCTCCCAAAATTCAACCAAGCCAATGATCAACATCCCATGTGACCTTGTTTTCAAAAGATTCTAATAGTCACACCAATTTTAGGGTCCACACTATAGGACTATCAAGTTTATGCCTTCCTTGATTGTCTATCTACTTAGCTAACCACTCGTATAATTCAATTTGGAAAGTACAGAACAATATTTTGTGTACCTCTGTGTACATATATCTATTTAACCAATCCTCCTTCGACAGGTGCATATTCCTATATTCTTGAGCTACAAACTCGTGAATGTTCCAATCTAACCACTTTTTAATCTCTTTCTTATTCGAATTCGAATGATGCAACATCACACATCTGTTTAAGCAGATCACAGTCTTGGAAACAGAACAATTTGATGGTTTAGGGGGCTGTGACCGAGGTTCAGAGTTAGTTGCACAAACCAACAAAGCCCTACACTACTAGCCCTTTCAGCAAAAACCCATGTAGCGCAGGCTGTAGTCTGACCCGAATTAGTATTGGGGGATGCAGGAACCAAGTTTCTGCATCCTGAGACTAATGTGATGTCTTCCAGTTCCTTGGAATTTCCTTCATGTAGATCGACAAAATTTTAGGGCTTATTACTATAACTAAGTTAAAGTTGCCTTTAGACCCTTGCGAATGTCCACGATCAACCTTTGCGGACCTTAAATAGTTGATTTACCTACTTACATGATTCAAAAAGTAACCCTAGATTGGAGTTCACATAGATCTACTTAATTCATTCAAAAACATAAGAGAAATGGTCTAAAACTTTGCTAAAGTGTCTAAGAATTCATTTCATACATTATTAAGATAGACTCAAGACATTCTCACAACATTGAATCATTATTTCATAAAACATGTCATTCTTCGGCAACATATAACATAAATAGATACAAAGAAAAATACTCAATAATTCTTTGGAAAAATGTCTTTATTGATCTTCAACTTATAGATTTTAGTCTCTTCTTACCCTATGCATACAGTTGTAGGAGTCTGCGCACTCAGCTGCAGACTCTACCCAGGCCTCCTATGCACTTAGCTGTAGGAGCCTTCTCTTCTCTATCTCAGCATAGGAAGAAGAGCCTTCCTACCTTATCTCTTACCCGAGACAAACAAAATTTTCAATGTACCCAATTCTATATGTTAACTTACCTCTAAGACTCACTAAGAATCAACTATTTATAGCTTTCCTAATATAATACCATGGTCTTCAGCTCATGGGTGATTCTTAAAAGCCGACCAAAAACAAGGGGTTAAGGCACCTTTGACTCTATTCTATCTGTGCGCTCCACATCCACATTTTGTGGAGACTTTACATATTTTACAAAATTCTTTATAAAAATGACTAAGTGTGATTCAATTCTACCCCTAGGGACCCCATCCCAACAATAGGATTCTTCATAGGTATTAATTTGCATGTATGTTTTCCTTACTGGATTTGGCATGCATAGTATTGCATGTGGTTCTTTTCTGTTATGGCATGGGCTTTTCCAGGTATGACAATGTATTCGACATAGCCTTTCCATTTCTAGATAGCCATGGTATGATGGAGTTCTCATGTTTTGGTTGAGTTGGATGTTTGGATGGACTTGAGGCTGAGTGAGGTGGATCTCTGAAAGAAAGATCACATGGCTTAGTGATCCATGAATCAAACTGTGGATTGTGTTAAGACACTAGTCTACTGACCCCTAAACCATACTGTGGGTTGCAGTAAAGTCAAGAATTTTGTGCCTCGTTGGGCCCAAGAATCTTCAAGTGGTTAATGGAACAATATATAGTAAATCCTAGAGGTTGTTTCCCTTAATTAGGCTTAGGAATCCTTACCAGTGAGTGGTGGGATATACGGTAAATCCTAGAGGGTGGAGTCTTAGTTTCAAACCTAGCGATCTAGTGTGGAGTGCGGTAAAGCCTAAGAGACAAGAAAATTACTCATGGTGTAGGTGGAGAAACATGGTGGCATCCATGCTTGTTTTTGCCTAGTGATCTAGTGGAAATCATGATAAAGCATATTATTATATGTTTATTGTTTTGGCCTAGCGATCCACTATGGATTGTAGTAAAGCATGGTTTCTATTAATGAGGGTGAGATGGTTTAGCCTCGGTGTTCAGAAATTTACTGCATAACATAAATAATTACTGAGAGGAATAAATATAAAAATAACCAGCAACAACCATAAACACATAAACACAAATGTTTATCTGGGAAAACCCCAAATCCAAGGAAAAAACCATCCTAATAAGATCTCATTAGCATTGGCCAAAACCTTGGCCAATCTGACCAAGTGAGCCTTCACCGCTCACCTCCAGGTCTTGCATTACAATGAAGTCCTTCCAGCGTTTTATAAGCTCCATTACATATAATACCACAGGTAGAATACTATGGGCATACAATACCATGTGCCTCAAAACCATCACTGTTTAACCTGGTCAACTTTGACTCTATCCCGAGTCAAGTTTACCTAACAATTCCGCCCTTAAACTTGACTTGTGGTTCTTTGACTAACTCCAGACAAACCTACTAAGCGACACAATCTCTCTCACTCTGGCTCTTACCCCCTCAGAGTTTTTACTCGGGGTATTGTTAACCTGACATCCCCCCTATCACCTACGCCTAACCCAGACTTTACCGATGATCACTGAGGGGTACACATGCCTTACTAGGTCTTATAGTAGTATGCCCATTTACATGCAATAACTTTGACTTCATTAAATTTTTTTTTTTGTTTATTGCTACTGCGATTCTGATCCATCCTCTCTCAATTTGATTTGCTCAAAAACTTCTATCAAACCACTCCAACTGTGAGCCCATCGAAAACCTTGTAGATTCTAGTACCGATGGCCTCATGTAGTAGAAAACAAACAATTTTCGAAGCCGCATGAACAATTTTCTTATGTTGGCCTTCTTTAAATAGCCGCATGAATCCCGAAAAATTCATCAGCATGTTCCAAACTGATAAATATCGCAAATGCACTACCATCCTTGGCAGTTACAACACTATCTTCTGCACATTCTCCTTGAAGTTCTTCCATGTATGATTGTTCTACCATTATTTTCTAGACCCAGATCTGTAAAAAGGCTACATTGATCTCATCAGGCACTATAAACCCCTAGCATCAAAGAATCCATTTGAAGCCAATATCTGGCTCTGATACCAGTTGTTAAGAAATTTACTACATAACATAGATAATTACTAAGAGGAATAAATATAAAAAATAACCAGCAACAACCATAAACACATAAACACAAATGTTTATCTAGGAAAACCCCAAATCCGGGGAAAAACCCAACCTAATAAGATCTCATTAGCATTGGCCAATGCCCTGGCCAATTCGACCAAGTGAGCCTTCAACAATCACCTCCAGATCTTACATTACAATGAAGTCCTTCTAGACATTTATAAGCTCCATTACATATAATACCACAGGCAGAATACTATGGGTGCACAATACCATGTGCCCCAAAACCATCACTGTTTAACCTAGTCAACTTTGACTCTATCCTGAGTCAAGTTTACCTAACACTCGGGATGCCCTCGTTGGTTCTTTTTGGTTTGAGTTCCATATTCATGCTTGGAATATGACAGTCACACACTGGGTTGGCTTTTGCATTTAGTAATAAGAGGTTCTTTCCTTTTTATCTTATGTTTAAATGTATTGTTTTATATGTTGATTCTATGGCTGATGTATCCTTGATATTTCTGTTGTTATTATGCTAGTTATAAGCATGTATTATGATAATCATGATGTATGGATATTCTCATGTTTTGATATGTAAATGAATGAATAATGTATTTATGAGCAATTCACAGATACACATGAGACCCCTGTGCTCAGATCTATTGTTTAAACATGTAGATTACATATTTGTGAGATGCTTGACGAAATGCCTATCATTGCTAGCAGGGGTCCAGTTTCACTAGCCTGTGAGGATAAACATGTGAGGAAGAGCTACTATGCCCTGACCCGACCTCCTAGATCCCATTAAGGAAGTGGGTTCACTACAAAAGAAAAATTGACAACTCAACACATCCTACAGAGGCTACAAGCCACTGAGAGGTTGAGTAACCACCCCAAGTGGCTGAAACCTATGATGGACACCCTTTTCTCTGACTTGGTGTTGGACCTCAAAATTACTCTCTCTTTGACAACTTTCCTCACTTCTTTCTCTTGTTTGTCCATGAAAGACAGATCCCCATCAGTAATAAATGATAGATTTTGTTTCAAGGAAGACATTAAATGATTGAGATGTTATACTTTTATGTTTTTGCTATTTGAAATATTTTTTTGCAAATTAGCTAGGAACATAGCCCATTCTACAACTAACCATATGTTCCATAACTACTTCCATGGTTGAAGAGGTTACAAGTGTCAAGTGGAGAAACCGGCCACATATGCATCTCTGGAATGGTCATGACATGGATCCTATCCTAGTCAACCAGCCCAAATCGACAAAAAAGCCAGCTCAAGACCACAGTCAAAGGTGGAGTCAAATGAAGAAACCTGAGAGCAATAAGACTCTATTTCCACTCTTCATGGCTAATTAATAAATCCGATAGTTTCTTTGTAGCATTAACTCAAACTAGCTAGTGGTGATAACAATTCATGCAACCATCTTGCTAAATTAATGTCACCTGTAGCTGATCAACCATTTATGCAGATTTGTCGTAATACGTGGAGACCACTTGTAGCTAAATTCTCTCAAAATATAGTTAAGAATGTTTCATTAAATATCATTTGTAAAGAAATGAGAAGGAGTTTGAATTTCTGTATGTATTAAGCTTAGACTTACATCTCTGTAATTTTGGAACTTATTTTCCTGTTAATAATATGAAGTTGTGTTTGACCAAGTGACCATTTGAAAGAGTATCTTCAACTAGTTAGCAGCTCAACTCAGTCAGTTGTAGAGGGCCCCTGCACTGAAGGAGGCCTTTCTTTTGTTATTTTGTTTACTGTTCAATTTAGTTTCATTATTTACTTTTAGCAGTATTTGTAGTTTAGGTTTATTTCCTATAGTTTGTTTTATTTTAATTCCATTTAGTAGCATAATGTTAGAATTCGATGGTGTAGTATTGTTTCTCCTGTCTATTTCATAAATGAAACTTGTTTTGTCTTAACAGGGTAAGGTGGAAAAGTAACAAGGACGCATTGTTGATTAGTTTACTTACTGTTTGTTTCCTTTGTTATTTATTTCCTAGTTCATATTTCCTAGTTCATATTTCCAATGCACTGTGTGGATAAATGTTTTTGGTCACCATTTCAAGATGATCTCCATCCTAACTAAATGGTTAAACATTCACTTCACACAAAGATTGAAATCAATTAGTTACTCTCTGCATATTTGATTTAGTTCTCTAAACTATAAAGTACAGTAAGTTGCTCGTTTGCCATCTCAAAAAAGCTATCTTTCAAAATTGGAGGCTTGAACAACTAAAAGTGCTTTAGTTAGTTTTCATTCTCTGTAAATTATTTCAATTTGCCTTACAACTTCACCTTTTAATTTTTGACTTAGGATTAAAATGACAAAATAGGATAGATGTTGTATTTTTCATTCCTTTAACTTATATTTTGACTAATTCACCTTTAGGAAGTTTAGACTCAGTTTCATCATAATTTAGACTATACATCATTAGAAATCAAGGAAACCCCCAAAACAAAACAACATAAAAAAACAAAACAACGAAGTAAGAAGGGTTAACTAGCACATATAGTGCACTACACTTCATTAGCTTACGAGCCTCAGTTGATAATTTATGCAAAGAAATTTAGGAAACTAAATTGACTAAACATTTTGGCGCCATTGCTGGGGAAGTGTAACTAGGTAACTTTATCTCTTACATTCAAAAAAATAAAAATAAAAAATGATATGCGTAGAGAAAGAGACTCTAGGGGTAGATTTATACCTAGAGGTATGAGTTCAATTCCTACAACACCACCTACTCCACCAATAACAAGAAAAGATACACCTCCATCCAAACTCATACTCCTAGCCATAAAACTCCTCAAATCCTAGGGGCAGAAATCAAATCAAAAGAATCTCCTACTTCATCTACCAAGTCAGCGCTAGAGGAGAAAAACCTTGAATCTCCAACAACAGGAGTAGCCTTTTTCACCTCCACAGAAGAACACATATTAGTTGAAGAATTAGGAATACCTGGTGAGGAAGAAGAATTAGAACCTCTCTTCCATATCCCATTAATAGAAGAACTAGAGGAGGAGAAAGTAACCTTGCAAGTTGAACCCTATCCTGACCCTGAAGAAATTATAATGGCAGAAGAAGGAGAAGATGGAGAATTCACACTGTTTGGAGGAGGCAATAGAGGAGGAGGTAGAGGAAATAATGGAGGAGGAAGAGGAAATAGGAAAATAGATAATTCTTTTGGATTCCTTATAGTGGATGAAGAAACAAATGCCACAATGAAAAATATCTCACCTTCTGTCCTCCCAAACTTCCATGCGTTAAAAAGTGAGGATCCAAAAACATTTTTATTTGAGTTTGAAGTCTTGTGCAGAACCTACGATTATCTAGAAGACTCTCAAAAATTTAAGTTGTTCCCTTCAACATTGAAACGAGCTGATTTGAAGTGGTTCATGGGGTTAGTCACTCAGTCCATTAGAACATGGAATGACATGAAGAAAGTATTTTTCGATAGGTATTTGGATTATTGCATGCCTACCAATCACAAAGATGAGGTGTTCAAAATGATGCAAAGAGAGGATGAAAACTTAGAGGATTTGATTGAGAGATTCAACTATAATTTGAAAAGAGCAAAGATGGACCATTTAGATGAAGATACCTTAAAAGCTCTTTTACTAAAAGCCATTAGATATGAATGGATAGATATCCTTAACATGATGGGGTAGGGAGATATCTCTCAACTGCCATTAAGTGATATAGGAGAATTATGTGTTCATCTCTCAAGAGGGAAATCCAAAACTGGGAAGGTCCAAGAGATCCTTCTCTTGCTAGAGTAAATAAGTCTGCAACTGGATCAGTGAGTAGGGAAAAAATTGGTAATATGCTTGATGAATCCAAAACAAATATCCTAGGGACTCTTAGTAAGCAAATAGACACCCTTAAGTTGAAAAAGAACCAGCAAACCGGTGCTGATGCTTTAGCTATTTTCTGTCCAAAATGCATAAAAAAACATGCTCCAAGAGAATGCCCTTTAGATGCAAAAATTATAGAAACTTGTACAATTTTCTCAAATAATCATGAAACGAAGGGTTGTCCTTTGATTCCAGGCCTTAAGGCTATTTTTCAAGAAGAAGCAGTTCCGAATTCATGAGAACCTCTTTTCTTTGTATCTAGAAAACCTTGACAGGGGCCATAAAATCAGGGATTTAACAATCAAATGTATCTTTAGCCCCCACCAAATTGGAATTCTTGGTAGCAACCTTGGCCTCAACCTCAATCTCAGTCTTAACCGTGGGCACAAGGAGTACAAAATCCTTATGGGAGATCTTCTCAATATTACCAATATCCTCCATCATATCAGAATTATCCTCCCCCACACATTCCACAACAAAATCAGTAGCCACAAATTCAAAATCAAAACCCTAAACGTTCATTACCATTTCCACAACAAAACCATAGTCCTCAACTCTTACTGCCATTTTACTAGAAACCAAATCAACTACCTAGCCAACCATTACCAAACCCCAACAATAAAAATCCTCTGAATGCTTACATGGTGGAAGAACAACAATTTCCAACTTATATGATCACTCTTGTAGATCTTAATGATGTTCAACTAAGATCTGGTAAGATATTGGAAAAGGAAATAATTTACTGTAGTTATTCAGGAACAAGACAATTATGAGGGAAATTCTCTACAACCCAATAAAAGTTTTGAGGGAACATCTCTCCAAAACCAAAATACTGAAAATGAAAAATAGAAAGAACCAGTGAACTCAACTCCTATCATTGAGCAACCAATATCTACTTCTACACCTCCTTTTCCTGAAAGACTACAAGTTGATAGAGGAGTAGAAAAGCAGGTCATGTTGCCCAGTTATGATTTTCTAGATTAATTGAAAAATGTCTGTATTAAAATTCCTTTGTTACAAGCCATTAAGGAGATTCTAATTCTAGCTAAAAAAATAAAGGAGTTGAGCATAAAGAAACTAGGAAGAAAAGAAAAAGAAACAAAAAGAATTCACCTCATAGGAAAAATAACAAATATAATGATGGGAAAAATTGCCATACAAAAATATGTAGATCTAGGAGGTCCAATTGTGAAAACACACATCAATGGAGTTGAAATTCCAAATGAATTGATTTATTTAGGGGCAACAATAAACATCATGCGCAAGCAAACCATGGAATAGCTCAAGCTTCCTAATCTTCTTTACACACCTACATTACTACAATTAGCAGACAGATCTATAATCAAACTAGATGGAGTGTTAGAAGATATTTTAGTACCTTAGATTCTTGTGAATATCCTGTTGATTTTATGATCTTAACCCCCAAGAACAATCTAGGAGGACATCCACTCATATTAGGAATACTTTGGCTGGCCACAGATGATGCTTTCATTAGTTGTAGATCTCATGATATGTATATTTATGATGGGAATTCAATAAAGAAATTCATTCTATATCCTCCAGTAAGAACAATCAAAGAAATAGATGACAAATAATTGATTGATGATGAAAATGACATTCAACCTCTCTTTACTATTTTAGATATTAGTGAAGATAGTCAAATCTTAAATACAATGGAAAATTTTGAATGATCTCAAGAATATGAACATGATCAATTTCAAGAAAAATCCAACATTGAATATTTGTCATCTAGGTAGATGTCTCTTTATTCTATGGAAGAATTTGGTAGCTCTATAATTGAAATCTTTCTAGGGAGGATATTGAACACAAACAATAACTTGGAGAAATTACAAAAGGAAAAGCTAATCAATACATTACAACAATATTATGCTGCATATGCATGGGAATATACTGACATGAAAGGAACTGGTCCTAAGACTTGTATTCATCACATCTACATTAAGGAAAATTGCAGACTTATCAGACAACCTCAGAGAAGAATGAATCCAAATCTTAGGGAAATTGTGAAAGAAGAGTTGTAAAAATTGTTGAATGTAATCTTCATTTACTTAATTTCAGACAACCAATGGGTTTCCTATTTAGTGATTGTGGCTAAAAAGAATGGTAAATGGAGGGTGTGCATTGATTACCGAGAATTGAATAAACCTACCCTTAAAGATCATTTTCCTTTGCCCTTTATATATCAAGTGTTAGATACATTAGTAGATAAGAAGTATTTCTCATTCTTCGATGGTTTTAGTGGCTATAATAAAATTCAGGTGGCACCTAAAGATCAAGATGAAACCACATTTTCTTGTCCATGGGGAACTTATGCCTACTAAGTACTTCCTTTTGGGTTATGTAATGCACCTGCAACATTCCAAAGAGCAGTTTTGGGAATTTTTCTGATCTAATACATGATTGTGTAGAGGCACATATGGATGATTTTATACTCTATGGGAATACATTTAATGAAGGTTTGGAAAATTTGGAAAGAGTTCTTAAAAGATGTAAGGAAGCAAACATTTCACTAAGCCATGAAATTTTTTTTATGATGTTTACAGAAAGTATTTTTTTAGGGCATCACATTTTAGGAGATGGGATTAAAGATGATAAATCTAAAGTAGAAGTCATCTCTAAATTATCAATTCCAAATTGCGTAAAGGATGTTCGAAGTTTTCTAGGATTCATAGGATACTATAGATGATTTATAGAAAATTTCACTAAAATAACATCCCCACTCTTCAAATTACTCACCAAGGATTGTGAATTCATTTGGAATCCTGACTACGAATTAGCATTTGAGACTTAAAAACAAAAATTTCTGAAGCACCCATCATGAGAGGTCAAAATTGGAAACTACCTTTTCACATTTCAATAGATGCTTCAAATACAACTCTGGGAGTTGTATTAGGACAAAAAGCGTTGATTCCCTATGCCATCTACTATACAAGTAAGAATTTGACTCCCACTGAGTTGAACTATACTGTAACTGAAAAGGAATTTTTAGCTATTATTCATGCAATCAATAAGTTCAAACATTATATAATAAGCTATGAAACCTTTATTCATAAAAATCACTCAAAAATTAGATATTTAATGAATAAACCTATTACTAATGACAAAGTTACTAAGGATAGGGAATCCTGCTCCTTCAAATGAAATGCCACTACAAGTTTAGGTACTCATTGAACCTTTTGAAAGATGGGTCCTAGATTTTGTTGGGCCAATTAATCCTTCATCTAAGCAAAAGAAATATATATTGGTATGCACTAATTATGTCATTAAATGGGTAGAGGCCAAAGCATTATCTTTTGTTAATGAAAAATCTGTAGTTAATTTTATTTTTGAGGACATCTTCACTCGTTTTGGTGTTCCAAGAGAAATTGTGACAGATCAGGGATCTCAATTTACATCTAAAATGGTGGAGGGTCTTGTGGAAAATTACAAGATCAAACATATGAAATTTACTCCATATCATCCACAAGAAAATGGTCAAGTTGCATCTACAAATAAGGTGATTGAAGGAATTCTCACTAAGACTGTGCATCTACATAGAAGAGATTTGGTAGAAAGGCTTCCTGAAGCCTTATAGTCATATAGAACTACACAGAGGAACACCACTAGACATGCACCCTATGAACTTGTTTATGGGAAACAAGCCCTATTCCCTATAGAGTTTCAAATTAAAACCTTCAAGATGGCAGTCCAATTGGGATTGGATTTACCAAAGTCACGTAAACATAGATTGGAGCAACTCATTGAACTTGATGAAATTAGGGAAGATGCAGTCCAAAGAACCAGTATAGTCCAACAACAAAGGGCTAAATGGCATGATAAATATATTAAGGAGAATAAATTTTAAGCAGGAGATTGGGCACTGTTGTTTGATTCAAAGTTAAAATATTTTCAAGGGAAGTTTCAAATCCATTGGCTGGGGCCATATGAGATTGAAAAAGTCTTTAACAATGGAGCAGTGAGAATAAGAAAAATAGATGAGGAAAAGGTACCTCTTCTTGTAAATGGTCATCGGCTAAAGATATATCAAAAAATAGTTTCAAGAGAGGAGTTCATTAGGATTTTCTAGGACAACTTTGAAATGAAGCTAGTGAAGAAGAATCTTTCTTCTGCACTAACTTAGTCTTTACTTTTCCCAAGAAATGACTAATAAAAAAATAGTAATAAAAAATAAAATAATAATAATAATAAATTGTATAAGGTTGAAAACCAATCATTGATTGGCATACTTATACATAAAATACAGGGTGAAAATCAGAGATTTCTGACATCCTATATTTTCCATTTCCTTTTCGTAATAAGTAGTGACAAAAAGATACATTTATTTGGAGTATAGAGTCCACAATTTCATAGTCTCATTCCATCTCATTCAGTTTTCATTCTATTTTATAGTTCCACTTCATCTCACCGTCATTTTTCATTTACATTTTATTTTTACAGTTTTACTCCATTTCACCCTATTTTTCATTTTATCTTACATCTCATTCCATCTCACTATCATAACTCATTTCCATTTTATTTCTACATCCATATTTCATAAGCCATATTTCACTTTTCTTTCTTTTCACATTCTACAGTTGGTTACATTCCACAGCTAATTTGATTATGTAGCTACAACTTACTTATCAGCTCTGGCATAATTGTACAACTTACAAATAAATCATAAATGCAGGGAAATTGAAGAATCAAGTTTTGGAGATCAACATGCTCAAAGTACCTACTGATCAACACCAAAAGAATTATCAAGCAAAACGTTACGTTCTAAGGTAGAATGCAAATTTATTTCAAACAACAAGTCATAAACATAAGTTATGTATAATATGAATTATGATATGTCTCCTTAATAAGTCATCATTTGATTTGACTACCACATCTCCACCACATATTCCACGTTCGATACCCAACGATCTATAATGATTTCATCATACCACACCTTCGCTATGGTCTCCATACACTGTACTTAAAATAGTCTTTAATAACTCCATCTGCTGATGGTCACACCCATGATATGACCAAAATATTCATGTCTCTCCAAACCCTCACTGTCTACTTATTCCATGCAAACTCATAGTTATTTTTCACCATACCCATAAACAATCCATTTCAGAGACCAGGAGAGTAATTTTGAAGGTTAGTAAATTCTACGAAACAAAGACCATGGGACTCATTGTCAGCGCAGAGCCTGTAGAGGACAAGTTTATGGAAGGGTACCCACAACTCAAGGAGATGTTGCAGAAGACTGGATGGCTCAAATTCATTGAAAAATTTGATGGATATCTCAAGGAGATCACAAAATATTTTGCTAGATCATTCGATGGTACAAAAGTAGAGATTGGAGACATTAAGTTTGCACTAACATAATCTTACATAGTAAAGACTACAGAACTGCCAAGACTTGGTGAGAGATGGTTCAAAAACAAAGAATTTCACACTGAATCATAGAAGGTAATCCTCAAGAACCTAGGTATGGATATCATTCTGTTTAAGAAAGGAAATCCTATTTTAGCACTCAAAAATAAATGGAGAAGCATGATTTTGATATTACAAAAATTATTACCTGTGAGGGAAGATTCAGATGTATGTATGTTTATCATATACGTTTATTGATGAACTTTATAGAAAATGGAAACATCAACCTCCCTTTCTTCCTTATAAACAGTGTAAGGAGGATGGCTTCAAATGTACAGAAGAAAACAAAATTCCTGGAGACAACCATGTACCATCATGGGTTGGTCAAAATACTGGTTGAGTATCATCTGAAAAGAATAGGAGAGACCTGGGAAAACTTTATGATAAGAAACCATTTCCAAGAGGCACCAGAATCTCCTTAAAAAGATAGTATCAGAAAGAGTAGGAGAAATAAGACTAGTCTAACCATTCAAATCAATCCTGAGCCCTCAATAAAGAAAAATGAATAACCAATCTCTGAAAAATCGACAGAGATTAGGAAACAAATCAAGAGGAAGGAAAAGATAGGAAAGGAGAAAGAGGGTACAAAGGAGGAGAACATAAACCCCATACAACTTAGAAGGAGCTCTAGACTCCGAGGTATGGTGAAGAAGGTATGATCAAAGGAAACATAATTCATAAATCTAGAAGAAGAAACTCTAGTATCATCTCCTGAAAATGTTCCATTTACATAGAGTCTTCAAAACTCTCTTAGACATTATTTTGAAGGCAACCCCAGCAGAGGATCCCTAGGTATAGATCCAATACAACAACAAATTTATGATTACATAGAATCACTGGAAAATAAAAGTGCCTCAATGAATCCAGGATCCTCAGCCAATCCAAAACAACCTGTTAATCCATAAGAAAATTGGATAAAGCCATTCATGATAATACAATATTGCACCTAGGGCTATGGTACAAGAAGAATAGGAAGTTGAAGAGGAAGAATAGAAACTTGAAAAAAATAGTCATCAACCTTAAATACAAACTTCTCATGAAGAAACCCAGGATTGAAGTCACTTCAAAGAGGAGAAAGGGAAGAAAGTTAGATGTACTGGCAAAGGATATGAGCAAATGCAATAGGAAAGAAGAGTTCATGGTTTTGGCAAAATTGCATGTGGACATGCAACGATTTTGTAGTGGGGGTATGTTGGACCTCAGAATTACTCTCTCTTTGAAAACTTTTCTCACTTATTTCTCTCCCTTTTCGATGAAAGACAGATCCCCATCACTGATAAATGATAGATTTTGTCTGAAGGAAGAAATGAAATGATTGACATGTTATACTTTTATGTTTTTTCTATTTTAAATAAGCTTTTGAAAATTATCTATGGAATGTAGCCCATTCTGCAGCTAACTATGTGTTCCGTAGCTACTTCCATGGTTGAACAGGTTGCAGGTGTCAAGTGAGGAAACCGACCACATGGGCATCTCTGGAATGGTCATGACATGGATCCTATCCTAGTCACCCATCCCAGATCAACAAAAAAGCCAGCTCAAGGCCATAGTCAAAGGTGGAGTCAAACAAAGAAACTCGAGAGAAATAAGACTCTGTGTCCACTCTTCATGGCTAACTAATAAATACGACAAATTTTTTGTAGCATTAACTCAAACCAACCACTGGTAATAACAGTTCATGCAAGCATATTTCTAACTTAAAGTCACATGTAGTTGATCAACTGTTTACACAGATGTGTTGTAATATGTGGAGACCACGGCCTGTAGCTAAATTCTCTTAAAAGACAGTTAGGAATGTTTCTTTAAATATCAATTGTAAAGAACTGAGAAGGAGTTTGAATTTATATATGTATTAAGCTCAGACTTACATCTCTGTAATTTTGGAAATTATTTTCCTGTTAATAATATGAAGCCATGTTTGACCAAGTGATCATTTGAAAGAGTATCTTTAGCTAGTTAGCAGCTCAACTTAGTTAGTTGCACTGAATGAGGTTTTTCTTTTGTTATTTTGTTTACTGTTCAATTTAGTTTCATTATTTACTTTTAGTAGTATTTTTAGATTAGGTTGATTTTCTGTAGTTTGTTTTATTTTAATCCTGTTCAGTAGCATAACATTAGAATTCGATGGTGCAATCTTGTTTCTCCAATCTATTTCATAAATGAAACTTGTTTTGTCTTAACAATGTAAGGTGGAAAAGTAACAAGGATGCATTTTTATTAGTTTACTTACTATTTGTTTCCTCTATTATTTATTTCCCAGTTCTGTTTGCTAATGCACTGTGTGGATAAATGTTTTTTGTCACCATTTCATGTTGATATCCATCCTAACTAAATGGTTAAACATTCACGTCACAAAAGGATTGAAATCAATTAGTTACTCTTTGCATATTTGATTTAGTTATCTAAGCTATAAATTACAGTAAGTTGCTTGTTTTCCATCTCAAGAAAGTTATCTTTCAAAATTGGAGGCTTGGACAGCTAAAAGTTCTTTAGTCAGTTTTCATTCTCTATAAATTATTTCAATTTTCCTTACAACTTCACCTTTTAATTTTTGACCTAGGATTAAAATGACAAAATAGGATAGATGTTGTGTTTTTCCTTCCTTTAACTTAGATTTTGATTAATTCACCTTTAGGAAATTTAGACTAATTTCATCATAATTTAGACTGTACATCATTAGAAATCAAGAAAACCCCAAAACAAAACAATATAAAAGGACAAAACAACGAAGTAAGAAGGGTTAACTAGCACATACGGTGCACTACACTTCATCAACTTACGAGCCTCGGTTGATAATTTATGCAAAGAAGTTTAGGAAACTAAATTGACTAAGCATCTGGGTCCCCAACCACTCCCACATAAAGCCATCCATGCAGTTGGAAGCCTCAATCTACATGCACAAGCTTGGATCCATATGGTTGCAACCTAAAATGTCTAGTTTAGAGAATGTGGTCTGGGATTTTGAGCCTAAATTTGAGGTTAACCTCCATACCATTGACTAAAACTTAGTGAGACTTTCCATAGTTAATAATTACATTATGAAAACGTTATTCATACAAAATTTTATAAAGGAATTGACCTAACCAAACCTAACCATGACAATCATTTCATCAAACATGTTGAGGACATGTAAACTACAAGTTGTGAATGTGTATTTAAACATAGAGGCATAATAATTATCTAAGAATCATCAGGAAGGTCTATTTCCCTCTCATAATATCTACAAGAACATATATTAGCTCATGCATTCATTAACCATTCATTAACAAAGCAAAAAAATCAAGATCCATAACCAATATACATCATATAACCAATATTTAACAAGAAAATGAGCAACAAATGCACCATGATAAAACAACCATCAAAGCCACATGATAACAAGTATAATTACTTAAGGAATTACAAGAAGAAAAGATATCTTATTGACATATCTGAAATCCAACCAAGTCAGGGACTTCCCTGTACCACCCAACCATAGATTGGGATGAACCAAATATATCTTTATACTAACCACCCTCGTGCCATATTTTAAGTGTGAATTTGGGATCCTGTGGAATAAACCAAAGAACACCAAACCAGAGCTTCCATAGGTCAAACCAACTCAACTCTCAAATATAGATTCCACTTGACGACTAGTCGTCACTAACACAAACTAGATCGGTCTCTACCTAAGTTTTCTAGGGCTCCAGAACTATGGCTACTGGAACTCATAACTCAACCCATAGCCTTCCAAGGCTCCAAAGCATTTTTCCAACCAAGGATCCCAAAATATTAACTGAACCCAAGCTATTCTAGGGCTCCAAAGTGTTCGTTCCAATGAATGGCTCAAGGAACTAGTAAATCAACCTATAAACATTAGGAACATGAACACCAATAAAAATAAACAAGTGGAAAATCCCTAAAATTATGTATATCAAGGAAATAGAAAAGCTATCAAAAACCACTATTAATCTAGGAAATTATCCATGCCACTGATATATCATAACCAAATAACCACAAACATATACCATGCATGCAAAAACTAGCAAGAAAATCATAAATGTAACTCGATACCTACAAGGAAATCCCACTGTAATTGTTGATCCCATTGTCCCCTTGCACTTTCCTTATTTTCCTTTGCCTTATTTCTTTAAATCCAATGAAAACTAGAGTGCTCCAACCATGCTCCAAGATTTCTCTAAGTGTGTAAGAGAATAAGAGAGAGAGAGAATAGAGAGAGATATGCAAAAATGAACTAACAAAAGATGTGAATTGATCCTTAGAATCCTTTTTATCAACAAGGTCTCTATTTTCTTCATCGTTCCTTAGTTTTCCTTCAAATCTCTTCACATGCAATTATGTGGCCTTTCACCTTTCTTTTCTCCTATTTTCCATTACTTTCATATATAAAATCCACTTTGTCCTTACCAATGCCTTTTCCAATTTCCATAACCTTTTATTAATCATCAGTGATCCCCATAACTATGTTTCTTCTAAACATTCAGCTTGGAATATGTGTCCAATGACCTTGGTTATTATTTTATTTATTTACATAGGAAATCAACTAGGTGATGTTACAAGCCACTACCCCTTAGGCAAACAATGTCCTTGGTGTTAAATGACACTTATAAACTAGAAAAACACATGCTTCCTGTCATGGTTTATAACACAGATCGATACAAGATTTAAATCATATCATACTGTTGAAAACATAACCAACATATCAAGAAAACCATGCCACTTATTGGAGCTTTATAACATAACTCGATGCAATATTTATATACATATACATATACATAGACATAACCAAAATAAAACATCAAAACATATATCAAAGAAAATCCACTTAACCAATGAATAGAGAAGGATACATAGCTTGCATCTGATCATCCATCTCCAATGTATCTTCATCGGGCCCAAAGTGCTTCCACTGCTCTTTATCTTGATTGATTTCTTGGTTCTTGAGCATGAACATCTTTTGCTAGAAAATGCAATGAGGTTTGATCTGCAATTCTCCTTCTGGCTCCACCTCCAATATACACCAGTCGATCACATGATCAATATATTTCACATACTTATTAAGAAATGACACATGGAAAACATCATGGACATTCACTGTAGGAGGCATTTCATGTCACTAGGATACTGGTCCAATACTCTCAAGAATATTGAAAGGCATGCAATATCAAGGTGCTAGCTTGGCACATTATCTAATCCTCAAGGAGTTTTTCTTTGGCTTGATGCAAAAATACACATGGTCCCCAAACAAAAACTCTTTAAATACCTTGTGTTAATATACATAAATCTTCTTCCTATCCTTTTCCACCTTTACATTCTTCTTGATAAATTGTATTCAATGTTCCATATCTACCAAGATGTTTGGTCCAAACCATACCATGTTCACTAGATTTCTCCAACTAATAGGAGTATTACAAATCCACCCATAAAGTGCCTCAAATGGACTCAACCTTAGATATTCTTGATACCCATTGTTGTAAGAAAACTCCACAATTGGAATATACTCTTTCCACCTCCACTACCCATTCATAACATATATTCTAAATATGTCCTCCAAAATTCGGTTGAACTTCTCTATCTGTCCATATCTCTATAGATGATAAGTTGTATTGATGTCAAAATATGTACACAAACCTACAAATATCTCTTTATAGAAGATGGAACTAAAATTGGCATCTCTATCAGATACAATCTTCTTAGGAATACCGTGAAATGTCACTATATCTATAATGAAGACCTATGCTACCTACTAGCTAAATTTGTAGACTTAATTGGAATGAAGTGTGTTACCTTAGTCAACCTCTCAACCACAAAAATGATGGAATCATGCTATCTAGATGTGCTCAACAAAACTTTAATGAAATCCATATAAATTACCTCCCATTTCCACGCTAGAATCACAATTGGTTGTAGTAAACCACCTAGATGCTTACACTTTTCTTTTACCTATTGATAATCCAAACATCTCACAACAAACTTAGCCACTTCTTTCTTTAAGTTCATCCAATGGAAAAACTTCTTAACTGATATCAATGTCTTTTGATATCCTGAGTGACATGAATAAGGCTTAACATAAAAATCCCCGCAATATAAGCTTCATGGTCTCACTCTTGTCTGACACATAGATCTTGTCCCCAAATATAATCAAACAGTCTATCATAAGATGATAGTCCACATCTTGTTCACTTGTACCCTACTACTATAACCTATGCATAAGATTTTGATACCTATCATCTTGTTGTCTTGGCTATAAGATCTGGTCCTATAAATTTGTCCCCTATGAACTCATAGTTTCTATGTGATTTACCAGCACTCTTCTACTAAGATCATTTGCAACCTTTTTCTCTTTACCCTTCATGTACCTGATCTCGAAATCAAACTCACTAAGCATATCCAACCACCTAGATTTCCTAGCATTTATATTAGGTTCGTCAAACATGTATCTCAATCCATTGTGCTCATTCATCAAGATTAACCTTCTGCCAAGAAGATAGTGTCTACACATACTTTAATGCATCAATGATCACTACAAACTCAATATTGTGGGTCACATAGTTCTTCTCATGAACATTCAGTTTCTTTGGCTTGTGACGTACTATCTATACTTCCTACATAATAACTGCACCAAGTCCTCTTTTACAGGAATATGTACATACCTTGAACTCTATTTCTGGATCTACAATCTTTAGAACTAGAGAGTTTGTAAGAAATTCATTTAATTGCTCAAAATTAGCAGCACATTCTTCTGTCCATTCTAATTCCTTCCCTTTTCATTGAAAAGATGTAATAGGAGAGGAATTTCATAAAAATTTCTTCATGAACCTCTTGTAGTAACATGTTAATCCCATAAATTATATGACCTCATCAACATTCCTAGGAGTTTCCCACTCGATGATAGATATGATATTTTCTGGGTCCACTACTATACCTTCCTTGGAAACCAGACGCCCCAAGTAATGAACCTCTATTTGAAAGAGACTGGATCTACTAAGCTTGACATAAAACTAATGATATCTTATAAAGCACAACACTATTTCTAAGTGTTATGCATGCTCTTCCTCATTCTTATAATATATCAATATATCATCAATGAATACAATCACAAACTTGACTAGATAAGGACATAACACACTATTCATAAAACACATGAAAGTAGTTGGAGAATTAGTCAAACCAAAAGGGAACCACCACAAACTCCTAAATCTTATGTGTATCTGATGATATCCTAATCTCAAGTCAATCTTCGGGAACACTGCTACTCACTTCAACTGATTGAAAAAGTCATCAATCCTCAAAAAAGGATACCTGTTCTTAATCGTCAGCTTGTCCAATTAATAAATTCATGACCTAAGAGTACCATCCTTCTTCTTCACAAATAATAATGGTGCACCCCAAGGTGACACACTTGGCCTAATGTATCCCTTGTCAAGAATTTCATGCAACTTTAATTTCACTAACTCTAGAGTTCTCATCCTATATGGTGCCTTTGATGGTGGTGCTACTCATAGCATCAACTCTATCGAAAACTTCACTTCCCTATGAGGAGATAACAATGAGATCTATGCTAGAAATACATCATGAAACTAGTGCAAAAATGGATACCTCTTTAACCGTTATCATTGGGGATATTAACTACAAACAATATACATCCTTTCCTGCTACTGCGTTTGGCATGCATAGTTGTAACCATTATCACTGATGTAAGCTTCATATTACCCCATAAGATTCTCTTCTCTCATCACCATCCAAGCACTCAATAGCCTTACCATGACTATCTAATTGATGTGTATGTATGTACAACCAATCCATACCAAATAGCATACTATATGATTTGAATGGAAGAACATTTAGATAAGTTGATGTATACATTCCATTCAACTCAAATGAACAACCTCTTACCTAATGATGAACTATTTTGTTAGTACCTATAGCCAACTACACTAACCAAGATTTTTCATGCACTTATTTATTCAAACCACACTTATCCACCAGGTCTAGATTGATATAACTATAGTTAGATCTAAAGTCAATCAAAATAGAAGCAACTTGATCACAAATCTTACCTCCCATCACAATAATAGATGCTAGATTATCAACCTACCTATTACCCATTGCTAAAAAAATTGAGGATACTTTGTAACATCGTCATCCACATTTAGCCAAGTTAATCATTTCGCTGGGGTAAACATGTGACGAGAGGATACTATTATTTGATTTGACTCCCCATGTATAGTAGAGGGAAGTGGAACCGACAAAACACAACCAATATGACCTTCTACACATGTTACAGAATCTTCAGGAGCCAAACAACCATCCTAGGTGACGAACCCTTGAGGTAACTTGACATTTTATTGACCTGGAGCCTTAGTCAGTCCCATGACATGAGCATGCATGTGATTGGGAATTTTTCAAATAGTTTAGAGCCTATGACGCCAGATTATGTGCCACTTTTTCAGGGTTGGTACTTAGGCCATTTCCCATAACTTCTTGAAACGTCTAGAAATGAAAAATAACATGGACATAGTGATACTAATACATACACTTTAACAAAGACTTGATTAGACCCTTACTAGCCATGACAGGCATTTCATCAAACATGTCACAAATACACATTCTACAGGTTATAACAACATATTTGAGCATAGGGCTCTCATACTTATCTCAGAATCACTAAGAAGCATTGATTCCTTGTCACATTAACTTCATTATGATCTATTTGGTCATATATTCATTGTTCATTTATTTACAAATCAAAACATGATGAGAGCCATACATCATCACTCTCATAAAACATACTCATAACTGACATATAACCAAAAAAAATAATAAGGATACAACAACCATAAAATCCGCATATAAATTAGTACATTTATTCATGAAATACAATGGAGAAGGAATTCTTATTAATGAATGAAAAATCAAGCTAGGTTTGGTACTTCCATGAACCACCCAACCATAGATTGGTCGAACTAAATATTTCTTTCAGCAAATCACCCATGTTCCATATTCCAAGCATGAATGTTGGACTCATAACCAAAATAAACCAAGATTTCCCAAGGCTAAACCACCTCACTCTCATCAATAGAACCAGGCTCTACCGCAATCCACACTGGATCACTAGGTCCTAAAAAAGTATAAATGCCACCAGATTTCTCCACCTACTATGTGACACATTTTTTTATCTCCTAATATCTAGGATTTACCATATATCCCACCTTCACTGGTTGAGATTCCCAGGTCTAAGCGAGACTCCACCCTCCAAGCTTTACTACATATCCTTCCATTCACCAACCAAGGATTCCTAGGCCTGATCGACATACCTGCCTTTAGGATTTATCGTATATCCCTCTGTTCATTGGTTGAGGATTTGTAGGCCCACCTAAGTTATATAAAATTTGACTTTACCATAACCAACAATATAGTTCAAGGGTTACTAGGCCAAGGCTTTACCACAATCCATTGTCTAATTCAAGGATCACTATTCCATGTGTTCTTTCTTTTAGAAACCACCTCACTCAACTTCGAATCCATTCGATAATCTAGCTCAATCAAGGAAGATGACAACCTCATCACACCATGGCTATCCAAAAATGGTAAGGAAAAGTTGAAGAACACTATCACACCTAGAAAATACGATGCCAATGATATCAAGAGAACCAAGAACACACATGCATAACCATGTATGGCAAAACTAGTAAGGATATCACACATGCAAATCAATACCTGCAAATAATCTCATTGTAATTTCTTGATCATTCTCTTTCTTGCTTGATCCTTGCTTTTCTTTGTCTTCTCTTCTTTTCTTGAATTAATGATGAATTTATCCAATAAAAATCTAAGTGTCGAAGAGTTTGAGAGAGAGAATGGAGAGAGAGATCCAAGACTTGACTAACAAAAGGTACCAACTAATCCTCAGAAGCTTGTAATTAATGAGGCCTTTATTTTCTTCAACTTTCCATTATTTTCCTTCATTTTCCTCCTCACATGCAACCTCTGACTTTTCACCTTCCTTTTGTCATAATTTCCTTTATTATCATAAATAAATTTCCAAAAATTCAATCTTTCATTTCCAAAGCCTTTTCCATTTCCTTTCCCAAATTCCTTAGCCATAATAAACCAATTGAACACCCACACTATGATGTTTTTCCCAAAATTTAGCTTGGAATAAGTGTGCCATAAATATGGTTGGTATTTTTCCTTTATTAATTTTTATTTACATGGAATTTTCACCTAGGATGTTACACAACCCTCCCCTTTGGGGGAACACTATCCTCAATGTTCAATGACCCCTACAACCAAAAGGAGTGTTGTAAGAAAAACACACTGCCATGGATATTTATAACTTAGCTTGACGCAGTATTTACAATGATGAACCTAATGAGAAACAACCACATGACAACATAAAAACATGATAACTATAATTACATGACACCCATACCACTTATCGGAGCTTTATAAAATAGCTCATGATGGTATTTACATTCATATACATATGTACATATACCAAATCATCACACAAAAACATATATAAAAAACATTCGCTCAACCAATGAATAGAGAAGGAATCATAGCGGGCATCTAATCAACCATCTCCTATGTAGCTTCATCAGGGCCAAAGTGCTTCCATTTCACTTTAACCTAGTCGATCGCTTTGTTCCATAGCATGAGAATCTTTCTCTACGATATACACTGAGGTTCTGACTGCAATTCTCCATATGGCTTCACTTGCAATACAAACTATTCAATGACATGATGAAGAGATTTAACATACTTTGTAAGTAATGACACATGGAAAACGTCATGGAATTTCATTTTTAGAGGAAGTTCAAGTCGATAGGATATTGGTGCAATCCTATAAAAAATCTTGAAATTTCCACAAAACTGAGGTGCTAGCTTGCTACACGATCCAATTCACAAGGATATCTTCTTGGTATTGATGTGAAAATACACATGTTGCCCAACCTAAAAATCCTTAAACGACTTGTTCTCATATGCATAAATTTTTTGCTTGTCTTGTGCTACCTGTATATTCTTCTTGATTACCTGCATTTCCTATTCCATCTTTGCTAACATATCTGATCTAATGAACACCTTATTAACTAGATCACTCCAACTGATGGGAGTATTACAACTCCACCCATACAATTCCTCAAACAAACTCATCCTCAAAGATTTCTGATACCCATTTTTCTAGGCGAACTCAACCAATGGAAGATACTCTTCCAACTTCCACTATTGATGAATCACATACGTCGTCAAAATTTCCTCGAAAATCATGTTGACCCTCTTTGCTTGTCCATCTGTCTATAGATGATAAGTTGTAGTGAAGGCTAACTATGTCCCCAATCTTGCAAATAGCTCCTTCCAAAACTTGGAAGTGAAATTAGCATCCTTGTCTAGCACAATCATCTTTGATACACCATGCAACCTCACTACATCTTTGACGAAGACCTGTGCTACATCACTAGTTTCATAGGTAGACCTCATTGGAATGGAGTGTGCTACCTTTCTCAACTTTTCCACCATAGCCATGATGGAATCGTGTTGTCTAGATGTCCGCATAAAACCTATGATGAATTCCATGGAAATAACCTCCCATTTCCACTCTAGAATCAGAATCGCTTGTAGTAATCCACCTGGATGCTTACATTCTTCCTTTACATGATGATATTCCAAGCATCTGGCCACAAAGTCTGCCATGTCCTTCTTTAGATTCATCCAATAATAAAACTTCTTCATTGCTGTCAATGTCTTTTGATATCCTAGGTGACCTGAATATGGCTTCATATGAAATTCCATCAAGAGAAGCTTCTTGAGCTCACTGTTGTCTAGAACATATATCCTTTTCCTAAATTTGATCAAGCCATCTACTATGAGATGATAGTACACATCCTGATCACATGTAGCTTACTGTAGCCTATGCATAAGATCCATGTACCTGTAATCTTGCTGACCTACCTATAAGATATAATCCTGTAAATCTATCCCCTAAAAACTCATAACTTCTATATGATTCATCTATATCCACCTGCTAAGATCATCTGCAACCCTATTCACTTTACCCTTCATGTACCTGATTTCAAAGGTGATCTCACTAATTGTGGCCAACCATCTAGCTTTCCTAGAATTCATATTCAATTGATCAAGCAAGTATCTCAACCCACTGTGATCACTCATCAATACAAACCTCCTACCAGAAAGATAGTTCCTCCACATCTTCAACACATGGATGATCACTGCCAGCTCAAGGTCATGTGTCAGATAATTCTGCTCGTGCTCAATTTCCATGACTCAAAGTAAACCACCTATCCTTCCTACATAATTACTCCACCATGTCCTCTCTTGCAAGCATTTTTCCATACCACAAATTATTTGTTTGAATCTGCAATCTTAAAACTAGAGCGTTTATCAACAATTGCTTCAACTACTCAAAACTTGTTGCACATTCTTCTATCCATTCAAATTTCTTACCTTTCCTTCACAATGATGTAATAAGATAAGCAATGCAAGAGAAGTTCCTAATGAACCTCCTATAGTAACCTGCTAACACCATGAATGATATTACTGCATCCACATTTCTAGGAGTTGTACATTCCATGATAACCCTTATCTTCTTTTTATCCACTACTATACCTTCCTTGGAAACAACATGTCCCAAGTAATATATCTCTTTTTGAAAGAAACTACATTTACTGTGCTTAGCATACAACTCATTCTCTCTCAACAATCTCAATACTACTACTAAATGTTCAGCATGTTCTTCCTCATTTTTAGAATATATCAAGATGTCACCAATGAATACAATAACGAACCTGTCTAGATAAGGGTGCAACACACTATTCATAAAGAACATAAAGGTAGCTAGAGAATTAAGCAAACCAAATGGCACTACAGTAAACTCATAATACCCATACCTGGTTTGGAAATATGACTTGTAAATGTCCTCCTCTTTAATATGTACCTGATGATATTCTAATCTCAAATCAAGCTTTGAGAATGCTGCCGATCCCTTCAAATGATCGAACAAGTCATCAATCCTCAA
The DNA here is from genome assembly GCA_000404065.3 of Pinus taeda. Taxonomy (NCBI): domain Eukaryota; kingdom Viridiplantae; phylum Streptophyta; class Pinopsida; order Pinales; family Pinaceae; genus Pinus; species Pinus taeda. Next base: position 57,112 of record APFE030289888.1, read on the forward strand.
CAACGGATACTTGTTCTTGATGATTACTTTGGTCAACTTGTAGTAATCGATGCATAGCTTGAGAGTACCATCCTTCTTCTTCACAAACAATATCGGTGCACCCTAAGATGATACACTTGGCCTAATGTATCCCTTGTCAAACATTTCCTTTAGTTGAAACTTCAGGTCTACTGACTCTGGTGTGCTCATCCTGTAAGGTTCCTTTGATGCTAGTGTTTCCCTTGGTACCAACTCAATAGAAACGTTCACTTCTCTGTGGAGTGGAAAATCTGAAATATCTATTGGAAACACATCCTGAAACTACTACAAGATCGTGTACCTCCTCAATACCTCTACATCCTCAACATCCTTACCTTTATCACTACAAATATACACTCCAAATAATACACAACCTTTCCTAAGACTCCTCTTCACCTACATAGTTGATCAGGGGCTCATGTCCCAAGTGTCGTAAAATGCTCAAAAGTGAAAGTGCTCAAAATTGGCTCAAACCTAAATGAACAGATAGATATCGTCCTTCCAATTCCAGCGCCACAAACGGTTCAAAAAATGGGCGCCGTATGTGAACGTTACGTCAAAGACAAAATCGCACAATAACCTTTAAATTTTGAATTTAAAAAAAAAAATAAAAAAAGAATATTCCACAAAATATTCCCGAGAATATTCCCAAGAATATTCTCGAGAATATTCCCAAGAATATTCCTTTGGGTGGGCCAATGAAAAGCTGCCACATGGCAAGCCCGGAGGCCGCCACATGGCTCAGGTGACATAAGCATAATGGGGCGCATATGGTAAAATTTGGTGGGGTTGTGGATTGAACCCACGACCTGCCCGCCACAAGCCCAACACCTTACCGTTAGGCTACAGGAGCGTTGTTTTTCATAGGGCGGAGAAATGTATTTCAAAGGTTTAAATTCTCATGGGGCGGAAAATGAAGGGGGCCAGCCCCAGGTCATATGCCCAAGCGCCCAGAACCGAGGGCCAGCACCTAACCACCAGCGCGCAATCCAAGAATAACTGCCACGTGGTCACATGCGCCATAACTCATCGATCAATTAAACTGCAGTTATAGTTGGGGTATTTTTTGGCGGAGCGCCAAATTTGGCAGTCCTGCCATAATTGGTGGAGCTTAACAAAAGTTAGCTGGAGTTTTTTTAGGGGAAACTGGCAGTCGGGAGTAAATGGCCATAACTTTGGCTAGGAAAGGCGGTTTTGGATGATTGTTTTTTTTATTTTCGGTATTTTGGATGTTCTAAATCCATTGGCACAGGTATTTTAGCCATAAGAGGTCATTTGCACAGGTTTTGGAGCCATGGAAGTTCTAAGAGCCACCAGGGCCAAGTATTGTGAGAACTGTTTCAGGTTGCAGGTATCCATTGGAGGTGAACCAGCAGTCAGTCCTAAAGGATTCATGTGTTCTGAATCAAATTTTATAGTATATTTCACCTGTAGAGACTTCTATTCATCTGTAAATTCATTTTGAGCATTTAATTAAAATGAGTATAGGCCCATTTGGGAGCCTTGGACCCAGCAGACGTAGCCTAGGAGGGGTGAAATGCTTCATCAACTTCTTTTGCATCTGTGGTTGATTTATTTTGCAGAACAAATTTGTTTTAATATGTTAAACAGTAAAAGGAAATAATTCTGCTATGCTTGAATGGATCATGAACAACTGAAAATTTCATTTGTTTCTTTACTGCAAGACATGGGATTCTTTTAAACATGTTTACTACTGAATTGAATACCTTGCAAACCTTTTTCAAGTAGTTTCAAATTCAGATCAAGTTGGTATCATAGCTATGTTGTTGTTTCTTTGTATCAAAAGCAGTCAAATAAGCTATAGACAGAGCCTGAAACGAGCCAGGAAGCCTTCGAAATGCTCTTGTTATACAATTGAAAAGTAGATAAATGCTCTTTCAGTCAATCTCTAGTGTAGTTGTCTTTTGATTGTTTTTGTGCAAATATCTTCTAACTATCTTGCAAGTATTGATGCTTACCAGGTTGAAACCTAAAAGAGGGGAAAGACAGTTGACTAGAGAATGGGAGAATCCTCAGTCAAGGAGGAAGGCCAGAGAGCCATCACCTTCACCTTCAATTTCACCCTCAAGAGTCTCAGCAGAAGCTTCAATAATGTCTAAACAGGAAGGAGAAATTCCTGCAGACACGGATCCAAGAGAAGAGGAAAGAGTCTTCAGAAAGGCTTTCTTGGACCTCACTGAAATGGTGAGGATATTGTACCAAGAAAGAAATGAGAAATTGGCTGGAGAAGGGTCCAAAAATCCACTTGAAGGAGAGGGGTCTTCAGGAGGTAAGAAGGATGATGATCATTCCAAGAAAGGACATGGAGGTAATGTGAACACCACCCCATTGTCAGCTCCTCCCTCTTCATCCTCGTCTTCTTCTTCTGTGCATAACATAGATCCTCTGGAAAAAGTCCTTTTTGAGCTTGATGTAAAATTTGAATTGCCTATGTTTAATGGTGAAGTGAATGCAGAAAAGCTTGACAACTGGATTAGGTAGTTGGAAGTTTACTTGAGGATCCAGAATATGCATGATGATGCCACAAAGATTTAGTTGGCTTCTTTGAGAATGGATGGAGCAGCATTGGTCTGGAGGGAGGCCAAGGCCAAAGAGGAGATCAAGAAATTTGGTAAGGTTACCTGAACATGGACTGACTTTTTGTTAGCCATTAAAAAAAAAAATTATCCTCTTGCTCACATGCAGAAAGCCATTATGAACTGGCAAAATTTCAGACAACTTAAGGGTCAGAATGTCCAAGACTACAACCAAGAATTCAGGAAAAGAGCTCTCTTGTTACGGGTAGATTTACAGACCCAGGACACCTTGCTGAAATATTGGTTGCTTGCATGGCTACCTTAGACACACCATATTGATGTTTAACCCTACTAGCTTGGATGAGGTTTGTGTCCAAGCTACCCATTTAGAGGCAAGGGGAAAAAACACATTTGAAGAGGGTAGAAACAAGCCCACTAAGGGGAAAAACAAAGAGAAAATCTCCAAGGGAAAGGGAAAAAAGAATGCATCTGTCAAACAAGAGAGTGAGAAAGTGATCTGTAAACACTGTTCTAAACCAGGCCATGAGGAGAAAAACTATTGGAAATTACATCCTGAAAAAGACCTCAATTTAACAAATCCAAAGGGAAACATAAAACTGCTGCTACTACATCTACTCCACAAGATTTAGGGGATGATTCAGGTGATGAAACCAAAATTATAGCCATGGGTTTGAAAAACTTGAAGGGAAAAGAAATGGAAATTCAAGCCAGCACTAGTACCTCAAACTATCATGTACAAGCTCCTAATGAGGAAGAAAGAATTGAACTGTTTCATGTGAGGGTGATTTCAAAATATACTAAAATGGACACACTTTTTGATAGTGGGTCACAAGCAAACCTTATATCAGAAGACTTGGTCAAGCAGTTTAAACTTGAGACCGTTCCACATCCAAAGCCATATCCACTTGGATGGATTTGCAAGGATGTAAATTTACAAGTTTCAAGAAAGTGCACATTGGGCTTTGCAATCACTGCACATTTTATTGATACAGTTGAACTTGATGTGGTACCTTTTGATATAGCAGGAATTGTTTTGGGAAGTCCTTACTTGTTTGAAAATAAAGCTATCTTCCATCGTCATGAAAACAAATATCATCTTTTCAAAGATGGCAAGGAGTTCATTGTTAGAGCTCATCGCAAGAAGACAAATATAGCGATGGTGAATGCAGGACAGGTAAAAAGGCTAGTCAATTCAAGCAAGAATTTTGTTCTTCTTATGATTAAGCCCAAGGTTGATGTGAATCATGAGTCATTTGACAATTGTGATCCAAAACTTAAATCAGATATGTATGATGTTGTTGATGTATATCATGAGATGTTTTAGGAGCCAACAGGTTTGCCTCCTAAGAGGGAGATTCAGCATGAAATCCATTTGCATCCAGATTATCCTCTTCCAAACATAGGCATGTACCGCATGTCTATTATGGGGAAGGTTGAAATAAAGAAGCAAATCAAGGACTTGTTGGACAAGGGTTTCATAAGGCCAAGTACTTCGCCATGTGGGTCACCGATTGTACTG